>VZSF01006466.1:488769-521520 GCA_013398295.1 Chionis minor
AAAAAAAAAAAAAGAAAAAAAAATAGACTAATGCGAGTCACAAGAGGCAGGAGGAAAGAAGGCTTTTGGAGGGGAGCGTGCAAACCAATTTCCTGGAAAAGAGTGCTCTGTGTGCAAGATCTTTAAACTGTGAAGGTTTTAAAGGGCACGGTCACAACCCTGCTGTTGAGGCGCTGTTGAACTGTGGCAGACTGCAGCCGGGCTGCAGTCAAAGGAAACTTCGATTCTTGCTTCGAGCTGGTGTGAAATTAAAAGCCAAAGGCCAGAGCTGTTTCACTAACTTAAAAAAGAATAAATAAAGGGGAATTTGAATGCAAGAAAGCCTGGTATTTATGAAACAGTTGGGATGAAAAAGGGATTATTCAAAAATCCAGCCTTTTTTTTTTTTTGAGAGAGAATTTTTCCAAGCCTTTAATGTGGTCATGTTTCCCATTTAGTTTCTTTTGTTGGGTCACTGTCAAGTGACAGTACAATAATAGATTATTAAGGCAGTTTTGGGGGGCATTGGCATTTTGTGTGTGTGTTTATTTAATTTTACTTTGCAAGCCATGCCAGCTCAGCATCGGTTTAAGGAGATAGAATCAGAGTTAAGCTGGATCTGTCTTCCACATACTTTGGAATCAAAGTAGAGATTTAAAGAATAATATCTGTCCTCAGACTCCTGGACTTCAACTGAATTAACACCCTGAGAAGGGTTTATCTTTGGCAATTTGCTGCTTTCCTACTGTTACACAGTGCTGGGTGTTTATTTAAATTATGCTGTAATACTGTCCCAGACAGACAAACACTGGGGATCAATTGTTCCCCTGCATGGTTGACACTGTAACACCTGAACTCGGTACCACTGGTAGCTCAGTAACAAATGCCATTCATCTGGTTTTATTGGGGTGAAGACAGAGGTGAGTAAACACTAGCAGACCTTATGGAGGTATGTGAAACTGTGTCAGGGAAGGCAAGAAAGCCAGACTTAGTTAATTCTCCTCAGCCTTGAACCCAGATGTTATAGGCGTTATCCAGCATATACCCTTATGGTAGGCAAGATTACTTATTTTTACCATTACTTTTCCTTGAACAGCAGCTGGTGTGGCCACTGACCGCTCAAGTTATCGCTTTCTAGGTTTCACACACTAGAGCCACTCTTGCTCCTTAAACAGCTATTTTATTTTATTTTTTTAAGGCCCTCCTCAGCAGCGCTTTTGATCACCTCTCCTTTGCTCCTGGGTGGCATTTGAGCCTTTCCCAGCTGTGGAAAGGCTCCTTCCTTTCCCAAGGTGTCTGTCTCAGGGCCTCGTGAGTTTCCAAATCCCAGAAAACAGTCTTTCCTGTGACCCACATCCCTCTCCACTTGCATATACCATGTTTTGTCTTTCCTCCTCCCTGCCCTCCCACTTGCCATGCATTTTGGCATGAGATGCCTGGACACTCACCTGCTATCCAGCAATCACTTTCCACACAAAATGGGTTCAAGGGAACTCTGAATAAAAGGATTCATCTGTAGCATCTGAAACACAAACGTATATAAAAGTCAGTTCTGAGGAAATGCAAGGCAATTGCTGCAAATCAACTGAAACTAAGTCTAAAAGATCACCCTCCGATTTCCCATTTCCAGCTACCTCACACAGTTGCTTTCCCTCCTCAGTGATTCTGTGTTTGTACATGCCCCGGGCTCCAGGCTGCATCTGCTGGAGACGTGTTCTTCCCGGCTGAACCCACTCGACCCCATGGCTGATTTGCTCTTCCGGAAACAGAGAGAGTCTTATTTTTTGAATCAGATTTTACTCTCCTAAACCATATTTCCTTATGATGTGTTCAGGAGGATGTGTTCCTACCAAATAAAGACTTACCCTCCTTTTTGGAGAGGAATCTGGGGCAGCATTCTAGTAGCATGTTATGTCCCATATCTGGTATTTAACTAGCTTATTTAACTATTGCTGGATTTACCAAGGAGCATCACCTCTATTTTCCTCTGCTGTCTTCCCAGACGTTAAACTTTCAATGTGAAATGTCTATATTTGCTGGCTTTTATACTGGATAGCAGTTGAAAAATTGACCACAACACTTGTCCAAACCTCTAAATCAGAAAAATACATGCAGCTCATTGCTCTCTCTTGAGACCAGATATGATCAACAGTAATCAGCTGGCTTAGGCTATCAGCCAATACTTACTTTTGAGGGGTAATCTTAGGCTTTATGGAAGGCGTTAGGATTGAGACTCAGGTTTTATCAGATGAGGTGTAGAAGAATGACTTTCACGACTGACATAGTTTTGTAAAAAGAAACCCTTGAGTCTTCCTGTGTAGTTTTCAAAACTTGAGGCTCCTCTGAGAGGGATCTTTCTCTCTCGCAACTATGATAATACTATTCAGAGGAAGAAAAAGTCAGTTGTGCAGTTAATTCAAACAAGCTGGATCTTTATAGGACAAAATGAAACTCTGTCCAGAAGCTGTTGTAGCCTAGAGAGCCACTAGTGGTGGCTGGCCTCTTTACAAAGCTGTTTTATTAAGTCATTTTGCAAATTTAAGGTTGTTTTGCTGCAACTGGCTGTTCTTTAAAGACAATAGCACTTTGTTTAGATATTTGTAGCGATTTAATTATAAGTATGGAGCTGAGCAACACTGACTGCATGGAGTTTGTTCGAACTCTTTTGTGTGAAAATGCTGCTGTGGCCCTGCTCTCATCTGCTTTCCCTACTCTTTAAATTAGGACAAGAGGTGCAGAGGTATTGAAAAGAATGTCAGTTTTACACTACTCCTCTGGTCTTTTGAAAGATCGTGTTCTACTATTAATAACAGTTCATAGCCTTTTGACTAACCTGATCTCCTTTGAAAGTGCTCGAAGAAAGCATTACCATGTAAATGGGCTAAGTGGGTCCATAAGGCTGTGGGCTACTGCCAAAAAGTAGCCCTGCTAGAACATAGGAGGGAATTTGGGTAATTCAGATCGGTATTTATGCATACGTAAGTAAAAATTCAAGTGGCCTGTCTTCATTCTCAACTTTCAGCTCAAGTTCAAATGGCATGAGTGTTCATGCATGAACATTGTGGGCTGAGAATTTTAATTGTTTTTCTGCTGGTCAATGAAGTGAATACCCAGTAGAAGCTGTGCTTGTTCCACTTAGAAACAAAGACAACACAATATGATCGGCAGGGAAAATTGCAGCTAGGCATTCTACAGTAAAATATGATTCTGTAGCTTCTAAAAGCTGTAATATTAAAAAAATGTAATAGCTCTAAAATTAAAAAAAAAAATACAACTGACAAAAATCATAGCTCTAATTTCCTTGAAATCATTCATACCTTCTTCACTGACATTGAGCCCAGGAAAAAGATGATACTGAAAAACTGAACTTCACACACTATAAATACACTGCTAGCTTATTAACGTATCTGTCTATGGTAACGATCTTTCTATTCTACCTGTGCAATCTTTGCATGGA
Source organism: Chionis minor (assembly GCA_013398295.1). Lineage (NCBI taxonomy): Eukaryota > Metazoa > Chordata > Aves > Charadriiformes > Chionidae > Chionis > Chionis minor. The sequence continues at coordinate 492,206 of VZSF01006466.1, forward strand.
TTCATCACTCTCCAATATTTCTACTGATGAAGTACCTGTGCAACTGTTATTGTTAATTATTTCTGGAGGCACAGTCTGGCACTGGCATATCAGATTAGCAGGACGTCCATATGTGCTGGAAAAAGCTTCAGCTCTCATTACCACCTTGTAATTCCATGACACTTTCCAGCCTTTTTATGGAAAACTATGTTCTTACTGTGGACAGTTATGCCATCTTAACAGCCAACTTTTCCGGGTTTAAAAAAAATTCAGAGGTATATATTGACTTGTGTTAATGCAAGTTTGGAGAACTGAAAAGCCTACAGTTTAGCAGTCACAGAGTGACCCCTTCCATCTAGGACACTTGCTTGTTACGCAATCTGAACAATGGAAAGAAAAAGGAAAATGAATCAGGCATATACATAGCCTGTCCTCAAGTAGTCTTTCTATAAAACTGTTGTGTAATTACAAGTTAATAACAATCCTGTCACAAGATAATGAGACAGAAGCACTTATAATCCATTATTTTCACTGGACATAATGATCTGTACACATCGTATGCTCTTGTACTAGCAAGATAATGAATTCATGTCTGTACTCTTCAGTGATGTGAGCCATTTCCTGTATAAACATACACACTTCAGGATGTCCAGTTTTAGAGGATGGTAAAATCAGCTCTTTAGCTTGATTGAGTCCTCATGCTGCAGGACTTGTAAAGAAGGCATATCGTTTTTACCAGGGTCAAGTGCAAAGGACAGATCTGGTCCTTTGCCAGCCAACTTATTGGCACAGGTGAGCTACTTTTAGTCTTTGTTCAGAACCAAACACAACGATTTCTAAGCATTTCTCTGAGTTTCCTTTCTGGGCTAATAGTAGTGGCAGTCTCAAGCTATCAGATTTCAGGGCAGATTAGTCCAAGCTGAAAAAGCTTCAAAGAAAACTTGGTGGCCCAGGCTACCCAGTAAGCTTCTGAGACAAATGCAGTTATCTGTCCTGGTTCTCCTGGGACTCATTTCTTCTAATCAGCTGGCTGCGATGCAGGTGATGCGGTGTTTTTGTGTGTTAATCTCTGCTTACTCATTAAGAAGCCGCAAGAAGCTGATTTTAGGAGGGTGCGCCTAATGTTTTCACCATGTATGCTGGCTGCTCCTTCATTTCAAGGCATGCAATTTTAAGTGTTAGTTTAGACCTTGAAGGAAGGCTCTGCCTGCCTCAAATAATTCCCTGTCCTCTCTTGTCACTGCTCCCACTAGTAACGTAGCTTCGAAGATTTTACTGGGGAAAAGAGGGAGCAGGCAGACAAACAATTCTCTGTACATCCTTTGGCTTCCATTTCTGGTTTCAGATTAGTATGTCTTAATGGCAAAGTTCATCATTTCAAAGAAAGAAACTTTTTTGTAATTTTCTTATTTTGTAATTGCTGCTGCGTATGCTGCTCCTGACACGGTTGACCTTAGAGACAAAGGCAGCCTGAACATTTTAGTGAGGCACAGAGTAATCTGTGGTTGCTATAAACAGTACCTGTGGATGTACTTTGTCTAGATCTAATCCTTTGGCAATTATTGAGGGAATGAAAACAGACCTTAGCCTAGGGCAGAGAGGATGAGAAAAGAGTAGGGAATGGTGTAACCTTCAGCAGCGAAAAGGGAGATTATTTTCTTATTTGTAGGAAAATTATTTCCATATTCCACAATGTATAATGACTCTTATTGAATTGTTTGTGTGCTTAGCAAAAGGTAATTATCCCACATGGCATATGAGTAACAGTGTGGGATTTTGTTTTCCCTTGGGTTTACTATGGTAAATGTTTATATATAGACTCTTCCTCCTTTCTGTAGGCACTTCTAAATTAAAACCAAAAAGTTAGTACATGTAGCTTTGGTATAATGTAATGGTAGCTCACTTCTGAGGTACTATAGCAAAAATCAGACTGCATCCTGCCCATGATGTAAGATGGGGAGGTATAAGTCCCATTCCATCAGAAAGCTTGTGGAAGGTCTCTCAGCTCTAAGCCTCCTATCCGAACTCCGCAGCAAAGGTAACACCATATATACTTGAGCACAGACACCAAGAAGAAGCAGCGCTTTATAGTTCTCTGCGCAAGATTCATCCAAAGCACGTTTGAAGTTGCAGACAAGATTCTTTTTAACTCATTCTTCTAAATAACTACCTAATCAGTTATTCTGCAGTGCTGAGCAGCCACCACCAAGATCCATGGTTGTCTTTTTAGCCACCTTCTTCTTGCAGTGCTTTTCTTGTCCTTAGACAGTTCTAACTGCATTTTGAGGATGCCAGACCAACTGCTTTCTCATGGCACCTTGCACAATTGGGCCTTCGATATATGATAATAATATTGACAGCAATTGTAAGGACGTTTTTTTAAGCCTTCCCAGAACTAGCTCCCTGCTGTGCAGCAGCTTTCAATCACACCCAGGACATAGTTGAATTATTCAGACAGGATCTCACATGCTTATTCAGTCCTGCCAAGGAGGCAGTGACTGGCATGAAATCACCTTAACGGTGGTTATATGACCGGGAGTAAGTAGCTGAATAAGAAGTGTCACTCCAAGCTGCCTATCTTGTAACGCCTCATAGAGAAAGAAGCTTTTATGGGTTGATCCTAGAAGGCTGAAGTGCACCAGTCTGTCTCTTCTTCCTCCCCTACCCCTACCTGGACTGACACTGGCACAGGGAAAACTTGCTTCCCTAGGGAGGTGAAAGTTAAATTTACATTACAGGGCTTAGTGAGTATTTGTTTCACCTCTAAGACAGCCATCTGCAGCACTGCACCTGCCTAGCACTGTGGTAGGACACGACTTTGGTCTGGGCTCAAAGGAAAAATCCATTTGCTGTGCCGCCTCATGTTGATCACCTTTACAGATATCCAGCTTGATACCACTCACCTCTCGTAAAAAGACTTGTTACTCATTTTCCAGCTAGTGGAAAGTAGACTCTGCAGATTTGATGTCATATTGCTTGAAATACATATCTCTTCAGCAGTCTTGGGGGCAGAACAGTAATTATTGATGTTTGTTTACTTAAGATAATAATCGCATACAAAGAATGCTTTTTTTTCCCCCCTGATTGAAGTTTTCAATTTTGGATAATTTTCTATCTTTACATCCTAACTACTGATCTCATTGCTTCCTATAGGTGATGCAGAACACTAACATTCTATTTTGCACTCTACATGGAGTGGTTACGGCAATGCACCTGCCTCAGGTGGGTGGTTTGTATATTTAATCAGACAATATCAAATTGCTTTGAACACAGCTCACTTTTGCTGGCACTGAGGATTACAGCAGCAGGTATAGATTAGATGAATATTTTGTCTCAGCTGTTTTGGTTTAAATTAAGACAACAGATCAAGTGTAAAGCAAGTGCATGACAATAGTGTGATACAAGCTCAAGAGGTTTATGCATTAAAATCATAGGAGACCGGGTTCAATCATATGAATTACCATAGTGATGAAATAATGTGTAGATCTTTCACTGAAAACCAGGTGCCGCCGTTCTGTTTGTAGAAACCATTTCAGCTCATAAAATAAATGATTCTATCTCATTGCCTCTATATACTTGCCTGTTCTGCTGAGCTTGCAGAAAACAGTGTATCTTAGTACTTATCCCACATTCAACATTTGTAACGTGGGTTATATATAGGTTCCTTGGGTTCTACAGCTTCCACTATTTGCTCTGTTTGGAATGACTTGGCTTTCTCATTAAAAGAAAGCCTGTGGAGTATTAATCTTCTTTAAGTCTTAACAGAGAGATGGATTTTCTTACTTCTCCTGTCATGTCAGGTTACATTTAAATTTTTTATCTGCTTCTCTAACAAAGCAAGGCTCCTAAAATCATGTTGTCTGGGTAGGCATGTGTTTATCCCCTGTGTCTAGCCGTAGTAATTTTTTAACCTGTGGGCTGTTTTCAATTCAACTTAACAGAGTAGCAGAGATCGCAAAGGTAATGTGGTTCTTCTAAGTTTTGCAAAATTAGGGATCCAAGTAGCTGAGGGAATAGGTGAGCGCTCTGACTGAGAAAGGGGCTGCACCATTGTTCAGATCTGACTTGACACCAGAGAACCACTGTGGAAGGGATACCCTGCAAGCACCTCAGCTGTGGAAGACCAAGCTAAGTAATTAACCATGAGATACTTCGGCATCCTGATTTCTGTCATTCCGCTGATCTTAGACAGCGGTCCTGCTTACATAACTCAGAAAAGAATTGAAAACTCGGGGCTGCCTGGTGGATGTTCTCCTGCATCTGTCCAGTTGATATCTGTGCAGAGACAAACCTCACTCCAGCTTTCTGTGACTCCTCTCCCTCTCTGCCAATTCCCCTCTCCCCCAGGGCCTCTGCTGTCTCTGGCCTCAGGAGCTTTGGTATTTGTGTTGTTTAGAGGCAGAGTTTTTCCTCAAAAAGTTGCAGTATTCAGAAACTAGCAAGAGGAACTGCTCTCCATCGAGCTAAAAGCAAAGATCCTGTGTCCTGAGGCCCATACTTCCACCATCATGACCAGCAGAGCTCTGTTAGAAATTCTGTTTAGTTTAGCCCTGGTTTTTGGATTTATCAGTCATAAGGTACTGCATGCGTATCTGTGCTGTGTAGAAAAAGCAAGGAGAAAAAAACTGTAGGTGGCAACATGAAGATGTGTGAGGAAAAGGCAGTAAATACGTGGTCCAAAGTTGCTTGTGTTAAAGTACTTGAACACTATATGAAGCTAAATAAGGGGAGAAAATTTAAAGGGTAAATATTTTTCGTGGTTATTAATAAATGCAGAGGAAGGATTTTAACATTCAAATGCCTGTGAAAACCATTTGCTCATTGTCATGACTGGCGTGTATTTTGATAACATGAAATAAGCACCTCATGCTCCACCGCTACTCATGCGTGCACAATTCTTCCCATTTAATTCAGCAAGACTAATTATCTGAATTAGTGACATTAGCTTGAAGCTACGGCTTTGCAGATTGAGGCTCTGGCTTTCAGAACAACTTCTTTAAGGAATTAGTCATGTCTAAGTACAAGAGAACTGTCAAACTGCATCCCCTGGCTTTGTTTGACGTTTTGGTGGCAAAGCCAGCTTTACACAAGATTGTCTATTGTGGCAATAGACTTAAGGCAGTGGTTATTCTAATTTTATGGCTCTGACAACCGGAAAATGGCTCATAAAGGTTGGGCAGTTACCTCACCAGCTGATAGCAGATGAGGTAAGATGCACTTCGTTTTACCTTCCACCTCATTGGTGGACTTTGTCATCCACATTCCAGGGATGCCTGTTGCCTGTGTGCAAATCAACTCCCGAACTAACGCCCATTTCGGTTTAACTTCCCACGCAGGCATGAAAACAGCAACTAATTCTGAAGCAGATCCCAAGCCCTTGGCTTGGCAGCAGCAACATCAACCAGAGAGGCAGGGCTGAAAACAGCAGCACCTCAGGAACTGATGCACAAGTGTCTTGGGCGCTGCTGCCCACAGAGCAGCGATATCTCTCGGACCAGCAAGGTGCACAGCTGGAGGTGGCAGATCCTTTGGTTATTACTTTATATCCATCTAAACCAAAAAGGCAATACTTATCCTTACAGTCCTGCTTTCTGCTATAAATTGAAGAGTTTCAGTAACTCTGTTGTGCCGGCAGTTACTGAGGAAAATAGTGGAAGATTTAGGATCTGGAGCGCTCGCTTATCCAAGGTCAGGCAGTACAGGCAGGGGGACGGAAGGGAAAGGCTATGACTGTGTTTAACTAATGGGGTCTTTTAGTCTATACATCATTTGTCACCCCTTATCTTTGGATGAACTGTTCATAATAAAGTAGTGTGACTGAAGATGTGAAATTCTACATGGCAAATACTGAACTTGCACCTCATTTATCTCTTTCAAGCATGTAATGAATTTTTAGCTTCACCTAATGAATAATAGCAATTTCAGGCTCATCGTCCCATGCAGGGAAATTAATAATGGGATAAGGATAGTTTCATACCTAAGAACGTGGCAGAGATTACCAGAATATGCATCTTTTTTAAACAAGATCCAACACTATATTTGAATTCATTGCAGTCAGTATACAGTCCATGTTCACAAACAACCTCAAATCCACAACACATAGAATCTGCTCTTTAGGGATAAAAAGTGAGGAAAAAATTGCCTGCTTTGACCTACCCTGCCCTTAAGGTTACCATACTTTTCAGTTTCCCCGACATGTCCTCCTTGTCCATGCAGAAATTTTGACCAGGGTTGAAAGCTATTAATACATTGCTAGCAATGTATTAATAACACATAAAAGAAATGTGGGAGCCAAATCCTTACTTGAAAGATGTCCTGAAATAAAATGGACTAATAGATAGGAATGGGGAAACTTCCAGACTCAAGAACTCAGCATAAAAAAAACATTTTATCATCACTGCTTTTATTAGAAAAGGAGCCATGACTAAGTGTTTCTACCAGCTCCTACCTCCACGGAGTAAGAAAAAGCAACTCACAGTGGTAGCAGTGGCTTCAGTTGGTTTTGGCATTCAAGACGAAGTACAGAAGTTTAAATGTGGAAAGCAAAGCATACACATGATATGGATATATGCTATAATACCTACTGATTTGGCCCCAGTACTGGAAAAAATGGAAATACACAATATACAGGAAGTATACTCTTCTTGCTAGCCGAACCTGGAGCAAATGTGCTCTACTTCTCTACCCACCCAAAGTGACTGATTTCCATTTCTTAACTGCCTCTTGGAAGTGTAGCTAAAGTAAAATACTGAGAAATAGAAACGTGGTTTTCAGTCACAGAAGAAGGAATGTAGATTTAAAACAATTGTTTAGTCAAAAAACTGTGTCATCTGAAAACACAATTCTGGGGTTTTTTAAAACTAATCTGCTAAAAGTTAATGGTTGCCTTTTCTTCATCTTCTTATTCAACTTGCTGTGACTTATATTCATCAGTAGAAGTGAGACGTAAAATATGTGGTTTTGAGAGATTTAGCGTGTTAATTTTTCGTTTAGACAGTGGGATGAGATAAAGTCATTTTATCAAATACAGAATGACAAATACATAACACGCCATATCCTGACATTGCCAGATACGAGACATGTAGAATTTAATAGCTCATCCTTGTCTGTTGCTGGAGGTGAGTCCCAGACTGCTGTAGCATGTCCGTGTATGATCTGATGTTGTCGCTAGAAAAGATGGAATAAGTTGCTTTTAGAAAAATTTTGCAAAATTAACTTAAAGGCCCTGTTGTCAGCTCCAGTCTTTAGATGTGCAAACTGTTGGAAATATTTTCTTCTGGAAGCACACCCCCAGAAATAGAATCCTGCATATACTATATAGGGTTGTCTTTCTTTGCCATCTCCGAAATACCACTAATCATGAACAGTAAGGTTGAAAATCATTGGTTTACTTGATCCCCTGTGCTTTTTGTAACTTCTGGCTTGATGGCTCTTCTACTATATGCCTTCATAAAAGCTCGGGATGTTAATCTCTGTCAGATTAGCGTTGGGAAGTTTATTTCAGTCTGGAAGTTAACCAGCCTCCTTCTGAAATCATAAACATGCTTCAGTGGGACTGACTATAAATGTGTTCCTATAAACTGGCTTTAATCCTGTCATATGACAGTCATAAGAATTATCATTCTGGAGGCATAACTCATCTTGCAGTATGCCTGGCAGCTGTCAGGATCACAGCCTTCAGACACATGCATTGGACAACTAATAATTAGAGGTAGTTAGGCATGTTTCTATTTGAATAATTTTTCTAATGGAAAAGTTTTGTTTTGTTTGGTTGGGTTTTTTTTATTTATTCCAGAAAACTAAGTGTCTTTAGACAACTTCAGATTTGCCATAAAGCAGAAGTGACTGCTGCCAGTCAAGCAAACTGCTGCCCATATCTGTATTAGAAATTGTGACAGCATATCCTGGCGCTTCCTTCCAGCGGCCCAAGGGCACCAGCTGAAGGCTTGGCAAGCAGGCAGGTAAATCATGACTTTTGGCTATTCTCTTCCACTTTGCTTTTGCTCAGTGTGAGTGAAACTGGCATCACTTTTCAGGTGGAACAGTCCTAGAAAGTTCAGTCTGAAACTCTCCAAATCAAATTCTTATCTTATAAAAAAAAAAAAGTTAATTTCAAAAATCACATTTCAAAATGAAACTTTGTGCTCACTTTCAAAATGAAAGCTGCTTTTAAGTCAATGAAATTCAAAGTATATTATGAGAAGAAGTTTACCTATTTTTCTATAGGTGGTTACAGTCAGACTGATCAAATTTCTATGTCTTAGTAACTATTTTAAGCACCAAAACTTGAAGTTGTAAGAGTTTAGTTCTACCCACTCCTGTCCATTTCAAAGAACCGCAGTATCTTCATATGAAAAGTGATTCACAAGAACAATGCGTGTGTTCTGCATTGTGCTTGTCAAACTGAGTCATTTAGCAATTGTACCCTAAATTTGACAAAATTATGTCCCAAAAATCTTTACATTTTACCACAGTCCTAAACAATTTCTCTATGACAATTTGAAACACTTCATGTGTTTCAATGTATATTGATCTATAAATACTGCTTTTACCAACTGCTATGTCTCATTCTCTGTTTTGTTCTACTGAGTTTTTATTCTACACTGAATACAGTTTTGTTGCTGAAATAGGTAAGGTTTTTTATCTTTTATTTTTCTCCTCAGGAATTGCTTTCTGTCTGCTTTTTAAATCACCTATGTAGGGTATATTGCTGCAGTTTAGCTTCTGTAGACTTCTAAAAAGGTATATATTCGTTAAGCTTTTAATTAATTCTTCCAAAGCATATTTTTAAAAAACCTTGCCACAATAAAGTGACTACATTTAAATAACTGTAAAACTCAGTAAAAACAAACCTTCTTTAATTTTTCAAGATAGCTCTTATGATCGGGTTTGTTAATGTGTTGAGTTATGCCACTAGGACCAAATTGCCAGCACTCTTGTATTGGTCAGTTTTACCTACTTAGGTACACACATGCATTCTGAGTCTATGAGATGCTCTGCTGAGAAACCCCATCATACCTGGCAATCGAAGGATCAAAGGCAAAAGAACCCAAGTCCATGTAGTATTGTGCTGTGTCTCTCAAAGCTGTCCATGATTCACTAACCTGAAGTAGATCAAAACAGAAAAGAATATTCTGAGCTTTGGTACTGAATAAATAACCATGTGTGACTACTGAGCAGCCTTGCCTGCATTGATAAATTGGGCAGATTTCCTCCTTTGCCCCAAAGAGTTAGTGTTATGTATTAACCCCAGACCCATACTTTCTTTTTTTCAATAGATGGTAAAAAATACCTGTTCAGCCAGAGTGTATCCCCATGCATTCTGGCTGCTGCTTGGGTCCCAATAGTTCTGAGAAAATGGTATCTGTCGTTTAAGTCGTATAAATTGATTTGCTGATTCTTCTGTCAGAAAAGGTGCTCCAAAGACACCTGAAATGGAATATCAGAAAGCTATTTTAGAATGTGCACTTCAAAAAACATATTTATACTCAAGGAGCATACCTTTGGAGCTGTAGTTTATTTAACAGAAATCAAAGGTAGTCCTAACCTAGATCTTCAGAAAGTTTCAGGGTATTTTTAAGCCTGAAGTTAATAAAACAGCTGCTATAAATTGTTTTGCTGTTGAATCCAAAGTAAACAAAGTTATAATCAAATTAAGGGACTAACATTTTTTTAATAGCAGATTTATGAGAAAAAAATAACCTTAGACTGGAATTGCATGAGTCTCAGGTGTGCTGTGAAACCTAAAGTTTTTTTAAAAAACCTAAACCCATCTATGTATTTACCCTTTCTAAATCGTCTGATTTAGATGTAGTATTTGTTCTCATTAGTACCAGCATAGAAATAGCATGCACAGAAATTATTCTGTAAACAAAAGATACTGCACTTCTAATCTTGTTATCGCATTGCTTCAGACAGCTTTTGAGGTCACCGAAGACGCTGAAATACTTCTTGCAGATCTTCTTGAGATAATCATTCTGCCCAAGAAAAAGGGCTGAATTCCTCATTAACTTCATATGAGAGCCCCTGGTACAGGAGAAGTCTTTTCTTTCTAGTCTCCAGCGTTTGAAACATAAATTCACTTGGGGCTAATCTGGTCTGAAATTGCTGAAATTTCATGAAATGACTGAATCATACGATTTTAATGAGCCTCTGATTAAGTTGAAACTCGGATAAGTCCGCCAAGCTGAGGCCAGTGCTGTAAACAGCTGTGCTTCAATTTAGCGAAGTGGGTTAAGTGGACACCTGAGGATGACCTGCCCACACCTGGTGCAGGTGGGCTAAGACCTTGAACCCTTGTGTATTGTGTTTTATGACTGGAGCTCAGCACGGCAAGCTATTGCCTCACAGACAGCTCTCCAATGCCCTTATTCCTGAATTTCTAGGGGAAAAGTTTAACTGAGAATGCCAAGTGTTTGCTTTTATGCGCAATGCTCAGCTGAATCCAGTTCACCTGCTACTGTGGTTAGCTTTGCTGATCATCCACAATATGGTCACTGCTTAGGTTTTTTAATAGAAGAAAACATATGCCGAATGCACATATAGGTAGCAGATATATGAGCTAGAGTATTTGTTGCTCCTTTTCACTTTGTTTCTTTTCATAGTCAAAAAATGCTTGAAAAAAAAAAGTGGGAAAGTGCTTGATTATACAGTAACGAATAAAAAAAGAAGTGAAATCTACCCACATCTTTGCTCTTAACAAAGACATGAAATAGTACTTCAGAAAATTTACTTAACAAGCAATGAGAGTGCCAGAAGTTCTTTCCTACTTCCATTTCTCCAGATTCCAAGTTTCTATAACCAGAAACTGGAGCCAGAAATTTTAGGATGGGGGTCAGTTTCAAGTAATATCATCTCTGAAAATGTTAACAGCTCCACAGATAAACCTAAGTTCAGACATTTGGTGTGAAGACTCTTTTTGAATGAACTGCTCTCTCCCTTAGGGAACTGAGGAATAGCTATTTCTGTACCTCAGAGAAGAAGTAAGATTTTGCCCTGGGGAAGAAAAAAATGTATTTCTTGCATTTGTCTACTAAGCTGCTGCACTTGTATTCCAGAGCTACACGAGATAAAACTAAGGTCATGCCGAATTTCATTATTTCTCTGGCAATTTACCATTATCCAGTAGAAAATCTATGAGCTGTTAACCTCTCTTTAGTGAAGGGGGGGTGGAGGATGTTATTAAACATTTTGTAAAGTCGTGCTTACAGTTCTGAACTGGGATCAGAAATTGGCTCAGTAACAGGCTTCACTTTTGTTTAAATATATATATAGTTAGTAAGGGCCATTAAACATGAAATTTTATCACCAATATGTGAGCTAGAACAACAGATCATTAAGCAGCTCTGTTTTTTGTGTTTCTTTTCCTTACTGCCAGCGTCTTCAAAGAATGAGCTTGTTGTTCTGTTGGTGGGATGGTGAGGTGTTGTCTTGGCTATTGTGGTGCTGAGTGCTGCATCTTAAAGGTATTAACGTCACATTCTTAATGTACAGTCTGCTCTGGCTGTACCTGTATCCAGTGAGAAATGCCACCCTTATCCATACTGAATATTTAAGTTGATTAAAGTGCACCTGCCTGCCCCAAGGGGATGCAGGGATGTCAGTTCTGGTGGGGCACTCCAAAAATGCATGAGGAACAGAAGAAAAGTGGTTAAGTGCCTTTGCCTTCAAGCTAATCCTGTAGGCTTACCTCATTCTCCCTTCATCTTACCGTAAGGATCATTATACATCCTTGAATGGGGCAAACTTCATTCCCCTGCAGAAGACCTCTCGTGAGACCATTTCTAGTGAAACCAGAAATAGTCCTGTTTGTCTTTCACTGGCACTACTCAGACAAGCAGGTTCGCACGTTTGCCTTGTGCTCTGGCAGAGCTCAGAGAAAGCAAGGTCTTAAAGCTCTAACGTAGACCTGGGTGCATCAGACCACATGTCTCCATCTGAGTAGCCCCTCTGAATACAGTGTATAGTTTTCAGCAAATAACCTATGTTTGCCTCAATTTAAGTTTCTCAGACTGGGTGTAATTTCCCCATGCAATTTGAATGGCTTAGTAAAAGACTGTGGAAGCATTTGTTGCTCAGGTAGGTGCTTTATAAATACAGCTAATTCCTGAAGGGCAGCAGCTCTCCGTCTTGCAGAAGACAAGCACAGAAACCAGGAGAATGGAGTTTTGGAACACCCCAGCATAAGACTAGGGGGACTTAGGAGCAGGTGGGTAATGTTAATGCAGTGGCTCACAGTGCATAAAGCTGGGCTGAAAAAGATGAAGAATTTCACATTGTAGTGAAACAGAGTTAATTCACTGTGAAGAGCAGTCAGACGTATTATACATTAATATTTCTATTTAATACTGCTTTCCCTCCTTTCTCTTAGATAAATATGTTATTTGAAAAGCACATTTAGGCATTAATGGCCCAAAGGGAAAGTAGGAGGAAAGTGTGTGGAGAATGAACTGTTGCAGGGGCTGTATCAGCTGTCACCATTTACAGTGTTTTCTTTCATAATCTCTTGAAGATTCATTAAGTGTTTGCTTATGAAAAGCAAATTATAGAAAAATTTGGCTGGTTTTTAGCAAGCAGATGCTTAGCTCATGTAATTATTGTCTTCAGCAGGTAGTTTTGTCTATCCACTGCACTTAAACATATTGTCCAAATCTATTAGTAATCGTTACTGCTGTGGTGTCTTCTGAGCATCTCTTTTTGGATTAGTGTGAACTGGCATAAGACTAAATTTGAGAGAGGGGAGATGGTGGTAGAGCCTTGTCATCTTTGTCAGAATAACAAATGTGTACTTAATCCAGCATTGGCTATTAAAAAAACCACAAACCCTCATTATGAAAAAGGCGTATCAAATATATTGGAATGTCTAAGTAATAATAAAAAATTATTACAGTATAGCAAGCAAACTCCACTTAAAATATAAAATCAACCTGCATAGATCTTAAATTACTGTGCATTAAAGTCTCTTCATACTAGACTCAAATGGAAGCTTAACTCTATCGTGCAAGAATAGATTTCTAGAAAGCGAGATATTTAGCTGGATGCAACTGCAAAATCTTCCTAGGAAGACATCTTTTTCTGTCAGCTGCATCTGCAATGATCCATTTCATCACGCAGTCAAAAACATGAGTATGGGATTAAATTTTGATGCCTTTGCTTAGGCACCCATTTAATTGATAAGCTTTTTCTTTTTTAAAAGCTGAGCAGTAGGAGCCATTGTGTGCTTAGCAGTCTTTGGAGAGAGCAGGCAAGCCACCATTTGTGTATCTAACGGTAGAGTTAAATGATAAGACAACAAACCTTTATACTTGCTTTAGATGTTCCTGCTGGGAACCTTTTCCGTCTAGACCAGCAGTATTGTATAAGTGGAACAATCTCAAGGGTTGGGACCAAAATTTATCCCTGGTGTGCATCTACCACAGAGATAAGCGGTTTATGTCTGATTTGCTGTGGTATATACAAAAAATTTCACAATTACTTAGCAACACTTCTGTTCCTCTCTGTGCACATTGTCATATAAACTGGAGCTATTTGTTCCTCTCCATAGTTTCTGAAGATTATTGCAAATTTCTGACAACCTGAAAACCTAATGCTGGAGTTATTTATATCAATGGAATTTAAATGTCAAAAGTTGGCAATTACTCTTGCTCCTTTCCTTTTAGTCCAATAACTCTTCTTTCTATTGGCTTCGGTGATTGGTCAAAATGTCAGCTCACAGGGGTAAGGCTGACAGTCTTATCAGCACTTTAGGACAGAGCTTGGACAGAAGCTAAACTTGGACAGAGCTAAACTTCAACCTTGGACACTTTAACCTTGCTGAGGTGGCTACTGCTGACGTGTTGGGAACTTCGAAAAAGTAAATCGAATGCTGCAGTTCAGGTCTGTTTCTTAAGGTTAGAAATGAGACAAAATGGACCCCCTGATGCTTCAGCTATCTAACTATTTAAATCCAGAAAAGATTCCCAAAACCAGACCCCAGGATTCAGTCTGAACACCACAGTGCAGCAGTGCAAAAGCTGAAAGAAAAGCGTGAAAGCAGCTAGTTTTCTCTTCACTAAAGTATTTCTCTAGGTTACGTTGCAGTCCATGGAAATCAAGCCATGGTTATCTGTTAGTGCTTTGCATATGTGGGTGGATTGCTGCAGGGACAGGCTTTACGATTCTGATGGCCAGCTTTGGACCATGTGTTACCTTTTCTCAGCTAAAAATCACAATTATGTTAGAGTCAGACACCTGAGTATTGCTTTTGCAAATGGTGAAAAAGAAATATGTGTGTGCGTGCGCATTGGCTATGTACCCTGAAGAGTTTGGATGTTAACAGGCCTTATAATAAAATGAAGTCAGTTAGATTTAGTAATACCTGTTGACAGCAAAATTTAGTCACTGATTGTTAAGTGCTTCAACACCATTCATATCACCTAGTCTTTGAAATTTTGGTCTCATCTGTTTATTTTTAAAGCTTGATTTCTCTATTCTTTGTCAATTCTTAATTTTACACCACCAGACACAAGGGCTCTCTGGTTCAGGAGATGAGAGCTCAGTCATTAGCAATCATTAGAGATACAGCATCAGCCTCATTCCCTCATCAGTAAAGGCAGACAAGTTACAGACACTTAATGCAGAATTAGCTATTGAACATATTGCTGGTGTGATGCCAGAGGTCAGGAAAGTTGTCAGGTATGGGTAAAGAGCAAGGCGATTTGGCAAAAATCCTAGGGAAGGAACTACTTCCCCTGCAGCAAAGTACTAAAGAAAGCATTGGTCCATTGGTCCTGCTCAGTGGGTTCTGGTGAAATTTCCTTCCTGAATTCATATGTGGCCATCAGTTTAACCTTGAGTGAATAGGCAAGACACCCCAATCAAACATCTGAGATACTTTGGTAATGATCCCACTGCCAGGACACCACACTTTTGTAGCCCACCCCTTGCTGCTGTACTCCACAGAGGCTAAAGAAAAGCCTCTCCAGCAAACAGCCCGGAAAGCCTGTTCCCAGAGGTGCGAAGATGGTTTATTATGGAGAGTGATTTATAGCACCTGAGTTGAGGGTGTGATGAAGTGTCAGGTTCTCATTAGTGGGTCTTACAGCCTCTGTTTTAATTCACCACCACCTTGATCATTGCTGAAAGGATTCTCAATTAGTGAAAAACTGAACTGTTTGTGATCAATTAAACTTTTAAGAACTCATTAAAAATCAGTAATAAATAGTTCTTCCTGCCTTTTGAAGAAAGGAGACTGGGAAAGAGGGCAAAAAAGGCCTTCATAAGGGACATGAAAGCAAAGATAACTCTTCCAAAAGGAGGGGCAGTGGGCTGCTGTGCTCCCAGCTTGGCTTCAGGTGGCACTGCTTGTGTCATGGTGACCTTCAATGAAAAGGAGGTGAGGTTCAGGAAGACAGACCGGTACCCAGAAATAGTTCAAGCTCGGATGCACAGCAGATCAGAAAGTGCAAATAAGGGGAAAAGAAGGTTGTCAGGTGAGCTCTAACTTGCAGAAGAGAGAAAGGACCTCTCCATCTCCATCCCTCCCTGCAGAGCCCCACTGCAGCCAAAACTCAAGGTCATATGACATTGTCCTAATTCACAAAACACCTTTTTTTATTAATTCATGATTAAGCATTGTCTAATTCTGTCTATCTCAGTTTGCCTTAGCTCTTTGTGTATTTACTGCATGTGTGTTGGAGCGCTCAGAACTAAGAAATGCTTTTAAAGAATGCATGTGGATGGAGCACTCTCCATGATGTGGGCAATCACATGAGAGGTCAACAGTCACTTACTGCCTGCCTGCTTTGTTCAAATTTAGTGAGGAATAAATTAACCTCACAGTGTGTGCATCACTGACTGTACCAGTCTGTGCTTCTTTGGGAAGAGGTTTCTTTCAGCCTTGCTGATGCTGCAGCCCTGCCCCATCTCTTTTCACCCTGATCCAAGCTTTGGAGGGTGAGTCTTGATTTTAGGTGCCCTGGTTTCAGGGCGCTGTGAAGGCTCAATGATCAGACAGCCTGAGAACTTTAAAAAAAAATAATAAAAAAAAAAATCAGTCTCCTTAAGCAATTCAAATCAGACATCCCAGAAATTACTTGTGAAATAGATCATTTTGGGTCCTTATAAATGAACACGAAATTGTTTCTTACAAACAATAAATGTCGAGATCAGGATAATGTTTAGGGAATATTCCAAAAGGTTCAAAAGTAGTCACGAGGAGCAGAATCAAGACACTATTTCACAGAATTTGCTATGCAACCTTGTGCTCGCCCACTCTCCCGTATGTCCCTGCTGCAGTAATTTCCAGTTAATTTTCTTCTCTCAGTGCTGTTCTGGTGGTAACACAGTGTTTTTTGCCAGCTGACTATTTAGCAAGCCAGAAGGGAATCACATGAGACAGGGTGCCAGGCACTTACCTGTAAAAAGCACAGCAGACACCAAAATTTGAAACGTTTTCAGAGACATGGTAAATTGTCCAGAAAGTTTTTCCTTTGTAAAGCAGAGGCAGTCATATGGTTTTATACTTTGTTATCTTTAGGTTTATAAATCATTTACCAGGTACCTGTAAATCGTTGGTGCAGGCAGAGGGCAGGGTACAGTGCTTAGCTCAGATTTGTTCTATATTCTTCTCTTTGTACACTTTGGACTTTGCAAGCTGAGCCTCTAATGAGCCTTAGTGGCTCATTATTGTGTGGATACATTAACTTTTTCATAAGTTAATAGCAAAATAACGCATTGGGCTTGTTGTGTGCAAGCTGAACAGGCAGGTGTCTGCAAGTCAGTCTTCTGCATGAGTGTTTTCCCCCTCATTGTTGTAACAGGCATGAGCAGTTTATAGTCTGACGTGAATATGAATGGTGGGAAATGGTATTTGAATCCACCTGCTCTGAGAGAAGTGCCTAAGTATACGGTATATTTTAGCTATATCATGCCAGGATTGAGGAAAATAAACCTAGGATAAAACTAACCAAGAAAGCACTAGGGTATGGAAGGACAAAGGGAGTTGGCTTCTTGCTTTGAACCAGGGGTCTCTTTTTCCATCCTGCAATGAGACTACAATGAGGTGTTGGGACTCTGTAGTGTGGGACACCACGAGTTCATGCTGTCTTACTTTTTCCACCTCTCCAGTTAGTTGTTGCCTTTTTATAAACAACTTATTGTCAGTAACAGTTGCCTTACTGCAGACCAGTTTATCTTCATAACTTACACTGACCTACACTGATGACGACAGACCGCAGAAAAACTGAGCTTTATCTCAATGTTGAGGTGAGTTGAAGTGTAGTTCTCCAGCACAGGCATGAGTGTACTCAAAGTTCTGTATGTCAGGGAATTAGACCTTGCTGACGTTACAGGTCAGGGACCAGAATCCATACTGATGGGCAGTGGTACTTCATTCTTATGTTCACAGTGAGAACCATACAGTCTAGACAGTGGAGAGAGCAAAGGTTTGTTGTGAAGTAAGAGAGTGTTTAGCTATGTGATTACAGAGCCTTACAGTTTTTGTCATGACGCATTGGTGGGCAGGAGCAGAGACTATTGAATAGCAGGTATAACAGTGGAATCTTTAGCCTTGTGGTAGGTCACTTCACAACTTCATTATTATTTTAGCATTGTTCTAAAAAATGAAAAATAAAAAAATCAGTCAACCACACCTAGCAAATTATGTATGGAGGCAGGTGCTCTGCATTCTTGTGCCATGTTAACAACAAATACTAATTATCCAAACTTAGGATCAGCTTTCCCCATCCCCAAGCTACTAAATTAAGTGTTAGATGTCAGCATTTTTGCATAAAATGTGTAAGGACTGGGACATTTGCCACAGATGGCTGTGACAGACAAGCTCCCCGAAACTGTAGAACCCCCAGTAACAAGTTCCAGGAAAGCATATAAATTATCCTTTTATCTCACAAACTCTTCTGGGCTGTCTTCTCCACCCTATTCCACACTTACAGGTCTGTTACTGTCTTTCTATTGCAGTTTCTCTCCCACATTTTTTTCTTCCCCGTTCCTAGCATAATGTATGGAAGAATATGTTGGTGTGTCATCTTACATTGCAGTTATCTGTTCTTTAATGTGCAGTCTGCTTATAGAGAAAAGTGCTAGTGATATGGCCTAGACTAAGACTTTGCTGCTACTTGGGAGCAGATCACAGGGAGTCATACTGGACTGGCAATACAGACCCAAGACGACTGTTCCCCCTATCTCATCTCAGGAAGTAAGGGAATGAGACAAGAAAGCTTTTCTTGGGAACTGGACTTGAAAAAATGATAAAACATTTAGACAGAGGCCACAGACCTCAACTGACCCTGAGTATACAAATTCCAGGTTCCCAGAACCTAAAAAATCATCCTTGCTCTTGCAATTTCCAAATAAAAGCTGTCACGTGCTAGAGAATGTGACTTGTCTATATCCTTTACTGATGAAGCCTTGACTCTGTTATAGGGAAAGTCCTCACTGAGAGGTACAAAATCCTCTGGTGGAGGCATAAAACAGGTTGGGGATGTTGCAATGCCTGGACCCAGGCTCTGAGTTCAGAAGAATGCAAAGCTTACCCTGCTGTAGAGCAGGACAGTGGTCAGAAAGATTAGATGGTGATACAAGATCTGGGAAGCAGCTAAACTGCAGACAGCATGTCCCCTTTGAGTTATAGACCCATGGCATCTGAGGCTCATCCTACTTTTCTTTGTTTCATCCCCTATCCTGCTGCCATCGCTTCCTTGTCTGATTTTGGTCTTGTTTCTGGCCCCTGCTCTTTCTTGTCTAGCCTGCTCAACTCTGCCTTCTTCCCCTGCGATTTGCCTCCCCTCTCATTGCATGCTCTGCCATTTCCCATGAAACAATGCTATGCCTATAAAAACTTCAGACTGAAGAATTTATAAGTCTCTTATGAGGAGAGTGGCTTCCCAGCACCGTTTCTTTTTCCTCCTCTCATATGTGTCCTGATTCCCATGTTCACACAGGTGTACAGCTGTGTCGGGTTCACCCCCTCCCTGCCTCCTATGCCTGTCCTGCTATTGCTCAGTCTCACCTCCACTCAGAATAGCGTGTTCTTCATGAAGCCCTCTAACTTATCCTTAGTCTGGGGGTCACATATGCCCAGCTGGCTCACATGAAAAAAACTTTTAGGAGACAGATGTGCTCTCAGCTGTTTTATATAGGCAATCTGGATATCACTAAAAAAACATGAAAAGCATGAATGTGTTCATTGAATGTAGAATTTTAGCTGTTAATCACTAACAGATATGCAGGCTGCAATTTTTTTGGAAGATTTATATCTTGGCCCAATGGCTCAAATTTTCATATGGAAGAATGAATCATCATATCATTTTCATACGATGCCCTCCCTCTCTTGTCAAATTTCTATTCCCCGCTTGAAAGCACAGAAAGCTTATTCAAAGAAGTTGTCATCAGAGCACTCTGTGCAAGTTAAACTTCCTGCCTGCACATCCCTGTCTCATTTACAGAAATAGCTGAGATATTGACTGAAATGCTTCCAAAAAAATTCAGCCTGAGGCAGACGCCTGACGTATTAAAAAAAAATATAAAAATTTAAAAAAAAAAATCAGACCAAATGATAAAAGTTTAACTAAGTTATAAGCAAGTGAAAGTAGAATTATGTGAAGGAACATTTCAGGCAATCTTCAATGGTAAGAGCCTTATCAATGAGCTGTAAGGTAGGTTTCAAGCAGCAGAACTCTAAGTTATGGAAAGATCAGAATATTCTTTCTTTTACATTTCATACTCTTAGACAGTAAATCACCATTTCAGGAGAAAGATCTGTCTTCTTCCCCTACTAGCATTTTTTTTTTTCTTCTTTCAAGAAAAAGATTAAAACCCCAAAACTTTAGGTGATTATATTAAAACAGTTTTAGGAAGAAAAGAAAGAGAAGAGGTTGGGCTCCTCTCAAACATATCCTGGGAAGACGACGATCACTGGATATACAATGTCTCCTTGAATAATTTTTCAATGTATTTTTCAGTAATGAAGTAGTTATAAAATGGCTAATTTGTAAAATATCAGAGAGGTAGGGGAGCTGAATATCCTTGAAATTGTTTGTTACTGCAAATTCATTGAAATCAGCTAACTTATGAAGTTATTGGAAAGGAGGAAAGAGGAAGGAAATCATATACATAGCCTGAGTTAGGGAACAAAAAGGAAGATAACGTTGAGCAATTTGAGCTGGAAAATCCACACTCTTTTTCTTCCTTGGCACCTACTTCACACCTGCACCTGTGTCTCGCAGCGGGAAGCTTAATTCATCTGGTCCAATTTTGCCATCTGCCTGCATCAAGTCTGGAAGGGCAGACTTGAGCCACCTAAGTGAAGCCGCCTCTTCCGGCAGCTATGCCTCAGGAGCATGGCATGAGACATGTCATACTGGGTTAAACTGGAAGCCTGGCATCGCATACCCGGCTGCAGCCAGCAGCAGCTGTCCAGGGATGGGGCTCAGAAAACATCAGCCATTGCTGTTTCCACCAGCGTACCTTCTGTACCACCAGCACATTGTGACTAAGGGCCTGAAGTCAGAGGCAGTAGCTTAGGGTTTAATGTTTCTTGGTAGATTGTCAGTAGCTTAGCTTTATAAGTAGTTTTAAAATCCATAGCTGAAACAGGTGCTGTGTTGAACCCTGCACCTGACAATTATTTGGACAAAATTTCTTCTCTTACTCCTGTCTCATGGGGAGAACGCGGCTACATCATTCTGCATGCTGTTTCTTGCCTGGTGGAAAGGTAGGAAGGCTGAAGCTGAGGCTGTGCCATGTGCTGTGAACTGCTGCTACAGTTCAATACAAAATATGATCCTTGGTAGGAGTTTTGGGAAAGTACTGTGGGCTTTTCAGTGTTTTGGGTCAGTCCCTGATTCCAGTTAACTGTTTTCTATGTTCTGTCCTGCTGCTTCTTAGTAGTGCAAGTCTTGAAGACACCTGCCATCAGCCTGGCACTAAGGATATGCATCCACGTGTGACCAAGGGGCAGCACTCTGCTTCCTGTTGACTAAACCGCCTTTACAAAATTTTCCTCTGTATAGGAATTTGTCTCCCCTACTTTTCCAAGGCAATGATATAAAGGCAATTTATATAAATCTGCCTGCGGTGGAATGGAGCTAAGACCTACAGGGAGGTCTAATGTAAGCAAGTTAACGGGTCTTTTATTGGCCACTACTTCAAGTGCCTAGCATGTTTAGAAGTAAGCCTATGGTGAGGTATTTAGTACCCCAGGATTCTGCGTTTTACACCTTCTTTTTTGGAGGGGTGCTTTATTTCAGTTTTTTATTCCTCTTAGCTACAGCTCTTGATAAGCTCACTTTCGCCTATCCCAAACAGCACCACCAGTCCTGTCTTGCTGCTCGTGCTAGAGCACTTTTGTTCACCTTTACGACTCCCGAGGGCACAACCGAGGCTTTTTTGGGGGGTGAGGAGGGGTTGGGGGGGAGGGAGAAGAAGGCTGCTGTCTGCAGCAGGGGCTGCTGCAAGGAAGCTACCACAGGGCAAAAGGGGCAGCTGGGAGAAGGGATGGGAGCCATCCGTTTAAGCCTCTTAATTTGTGAGTGACTTGGGGCAAGGGTCTGAGAGCTTCTGGTGGTGTCCACCTCCCTTCGGAGGTCAGGGCACCTTGCCTGTGAGACTTCAGTTGTTCCTTGGGTGCAGTGGGAGTACCCGCACTGGGATGCCACCAGGGTGGGCATCTGTGTCCTGGTATTTGGGCAGCATGGCCAGGTCTCAGGCAGAGTCACCACACTGATTTTCCCTCCCTCTAGCTGGGTTCCTGATCTGTAGATAGTGGTCAGCAGGTTTGTTCCTTCCATGCCCTGAATCATTCTCATCAAGTTCCCTACAGGCATCACCCACAGGCTCAAATCTTGCAGTCCTTTTCTTAACATGTGGCAAGTGACCAGCACAACCAGCAACTGTGGTTTCCTTCCTTTTTATCTTTACAAAGTTTAAGAAGGGATGCCAAAATTCAGGGAAGTGGCCTAGAAAGTTAGATAATCATTGCTTTGAATGGTCATCTTGTTTGCAAAGTCATGACATTCATACATGAATGTAATGTCTAAGAAATATACATCCTGCTGCTGAGATTGTAATAAGTAGATTTCTAACATCCTATGCAGAGCATTTACTATGGTGCTTTCAGTGTTTTTCTACACTTTCAGCAACTTCACTATGCTTTACATTATGTTTGATTTTGTACCTATGGAGTGTCCTATTTTCATGGGATAACAACTGTCTTCAATGCACAGTGAAGTTAGAAGAGCTGCAAGCACCTGGATTGCCCAGATTTTTAATTTATTTTTTTTTAACTATCGAACTCAAGTACAGGTCCAAGGGTGTAACTGAGTGGCCAGCTCAGTCAGCCCCACTGATAGTCTGCCTGAATGCAGCTGCCCCAGTGTAATGAGAAAATACGATGGCATCAGGCCGCACAAGATGTAGCAATGTGAAAAATCTCCAAGAGACTGTCAGTACTTCACCTTCTGAATGCTTACTTCCTATTCTGTAGAAGATTATGCAGTCTCAGTGCCTTTTTTTTAAACTTCAGGTTTCTACTTTAAAACCTTCTATGGTAGCATGACCTGCAGTTCTCATGGTGGCAGCCAGAAATTGTCACAGCATTCCAGACAGGTTGCTGCTGTCTGATCTTGCTGCGCTGTAGATATTAGCTGACAGCTCTTGGAGCCATTCTAATCCATCACTCCTGATCCACGATAGAGCAACCATGGCTTGCAGAGAAAAAAACCCACACACCATGTTCCTCTTGATGTAGTGTAAGGCCACATCCAGAATCTTCTGTATGTTTTTGCTGCCTTTCTGCCAGCAGTGATGTAGGAACTGTGGTAGGTGCAACTTGAAGCAATTTTAAATGCATAATTCTTAAATCCCTTCTCTTCT
The DNA here is from genome assembly GCA_013398295.1 of Chionis minor. Lineage (NCBI taxonomy): Eukaryota > Metazoa > Chordata > Aves > Charadriiformes > Chionidae > Chionis > Chionis minor. The sequence goes on from VZSF01006466.1 coordinate 515,054, forward strand.
AGAAATTAATATATATTGCTGCTCCTGCACAGATTTGGAGCAGTTTTTATGAAGTCAGGATGATCTAGCCAGGGCAGGAACTGATGATTCTGCTCCCTCTAACATGAGCCCTTGAAGGGAGGGCATGTGGATGCCATTTCTCAGCTAAAACAGTAAAGCTGTTGGGAGTGTCTTGTGTTGTCACACCCTTTTTACTTACATAGTGCAGCAATTTTGAACATCTATAAACAAACGTTTTATCTAGTTGTAAATTCAATTTTTATTACTTCTTAAAAGCTAAATAACATACAGCCTAAAGAATTCACTTTGACGTATAAGCTGAGCATCAAAGCCTGCATTCTCATAGTCCTGTCATAAAACCTGGAAAATTAGTGTCCCGATGAGAAATATGAAAAATTCTATAACTAGAGCACTATGAGGAGCATTTTTAGTGCTGTCACAGACTGCAGTGGGAATTAACTGCTATTGGTGTGACTTATGCCACAGGTGTATTCAACACAGTGGAGTTAAATCTTTGCTCTGTGAAGTCCATCTGTTAATCTGGCTTTGACCCTCCTGTCACTGCTGTTGCTGAATGTGGGATGAACTGATCCTTATGTGCACTTGGAAGATAAGGTCTGGTTTTAAATCTCATTATAGCATTAAAACAGGGATAGATCCACTAGGGATGGAGCTACACAGGTATGAATACCGGTTTGATGTCTCCAATTACAAAAATACATGTCTGCATAGCTCCAGCTCTTCATAGATCATTCTGTCACACTGTCACAAAAGGGGGTTTAGCTGTAGTAGGTTCAAAAAATATGTATTAACCTTACAACTCAGTAGAGAACAACCCTGGTAATTGCATCACCAATTAAAAAGTTGTAAATGAATGTACAGAAAACCATACAGAAACAAAGATTAAAACATGGTTCAAGAAAGAGGATTAGATGTCTTGGTCGGCATTTTGCTGCTTAGAAATCCTTAACAGAACCTTTTGCAATTATGCATTTGAATCACCAGACAAAGCTCCTTTTACCTGACTCCATATGTCTGAAACTGAGGATACCACTCCTGATCATTAGCACTAGAGTTATTTGATTTGTTACTGCTAATTACTTCTAATTCTTTGAAATATTCAAATTTACTTATTTTGGCTCTACTCATTACTTCCTTTTCAGAGTGACTGCAGAGACGTTTGATAATGCCTAGCAAATAATATGTTTTTAAGGAAAAAGTATTTCTCTTTTTTGTGGAAACCACAGTAACTGAGTGAGGAAGATATTCGCTGTCAGATAGTTGCTAAAAGCTTCAAGAAAATCAGACATTCTCTACAAAACTGTTACAGAAAATGGTAAATGATGTGTGAAGTGAACAATGTAATGCAATTCAAATTGGGGTGTGGCAGGGGTGTGGCAGAGGTGTGGCTGGTTTTTTTTTATTTCATTCTTTGCTAATGGGAAAAAGTATTTCATTGAGCCAAACCTACATGTTTGCGTTCCCTTTGCTACTGCAACAATGACTGATTTCTGGGGCTACTCCATCTCCAGAAAATATTGGAGACATTTGCTGTATCTCATAGGAAAATCGAGCTTGGAAATGTAATTGCTGCAATGTTACAATGATTTGTCTGGCTGCTTGAAAGAAATACAGTACTTATCAACACTAAATCTGGTAAGCTATCTAAGCTTGTGTTGGCATGATGGAGACATAGGTTGAAGTCTTTGAGCCTCATGTCTTGATTTCCACGTTCCTGCTTATTGTAGGTGCAGGAAATTAAGTTTTCTGTCATGTTAACTGGTGTACTGTGTTGTCTGGTCTAGATTCAACACTTCTAAATGCAAAAACTTGCGTTGAAACTGGCCTGTTAGTTTGGGGAAAAAATGACATTTTATCTTTAACGTGTTGCAATTAGTTGTTTCACTAAAAAATTCCCACCAGTCATTTTAATTAGTGTACAGAAGATCCAGTTTTTAGTTGCTAGTTAGTGTTGGCTTAACTTGTCCTTTTAGCACAGTTCCTCAAGAAGCAGTTGTGGCTGACTCTGCATTTACCATCTCCAATGACCAAAGAGTATACGCCTCTAAAACTCCTTTATTGTGCATGCAGATTTATTGTCTTCCATTTTGTTAATTAATGGGATGAATACTTTAAAATAACTACCAAGAATAAAACAGAAATCACACAGTGGGCAGGTTTCTAGTCAAAGTTTCTTCATAATATGAAAACACAATAGCTCAGTAGTAGTACATGAGGAAATAGTAATTTTAAAATGTAATAATTTCTAATGTAAGCAATAAACCAACAAGAAGTAGTTCCCAATTTACTTCTAGACATTTTATTTTTAATCAAAAGCCAAGTTACCTTTCCCAAGAAATAAAACATTTTTTTGTAAAGTCATAAGGGCTAGAAAGTTACTCTTTACGATTCAAGCATTTTTAGAGTACAAAGTGCCTGGATGCAAGACTGATATAGCATGCCAAGATAAAAGGAAATGGTGAACATTTTTCAACTTTCACAGTAGAATATCTGTACTTAAACAGGAGGTGGGAGAGAAATTTCTTACGACTATTTCCAGAAAGTCATTAAGTAAAATGTGCCACAAAAACATGGTATAACAGAAACTGTATATTGACAAGGTGTTAATTCATTAGTAGGCTCTATGAGCTCAAAGATGTAAAGATATAAAATACATTGTCCAAGTTTCTTAATGCTTTCCTGGTGGGCTGGAGACAGGGGAAGGAAGGAAGGGTCATTTCAGATGTACTTGCGAGCTAAAGGATAATGTAAGGTAATGTAATACTTAAGTCCCTTTCTACTTTGCAAGAAACTAATTTGCTTTGAATTGCCCATTGGCAGGTTGTGTCTCAAAGCTTATAGGTGACATTATTGTAGTGTAGACCGAAGCAAATACCAAAAGATTCCTGCTGCACCTTGCCTCTTGTCATTGACAATGCTACAGAAAACACCTGGGCTTACCTCTGCCTGGTCCCTTTGCCGCCAAATATTTGTAATGCCCTGTAAAACTCTACTACTGCCTGCTTTTTCCCCCAGACTACTTGGTCCTGTTGGTGGCGAGATAATGGAGAGCTGCTGTTTAACCATGTCATTAGAGGATCAGGTAGGAAGGGCTAATTGCGACAAGGGGTCGGTCTTTGTGAGATCTCTCACCAGTCTGGATCTCACCAGGCCCTCACAGTTAGAGATGTGGAACTCCATCCCCATCAGTAGCATTCAGATGTTAATAAAAATGAAAAATAAAATGACAAAGTACCAGCCCTCGGAGGCACTCTCAAATGTCAGACAATTTCTGTGGTGCTGTCGATGCGTTCCAGCAAATTCCCTTGGTAAGTGCTGTATGTCACCAGTGCACATTCAGCAAAGCACTCGCCTTGGTACAAAAATCAGGTTGAAATATCAGGATCCTAAAAACTGCATATCAACATCTGGAATGCCTAATGGCTATTTTAATATTTCTTAACAGTCCCTGAGATGTTTAATCTTTCTGACCTTCCCCTTGCATCAGTAGCACTCTCAGCTTCATGTCTTGTGAAATATTCAGTAGCTTGCCTTCTAAAGCTTTCCACCTCTTAATCCTCTTATTGTCTCTCTTGATATCAACCTTAGCTGCTGACATGACAGCTTTTTCCAATATGTATGTGAACTAAATGGTTTGGATAAAAGCCAAGGAACATCTTGCCTCTTGGAGAACTGTAGTAAACAGATATTGCATTAAGGGCTTGCTACCCAGAGTTAAAAAAAAAAAAAAAAACAAACAAAAAACACACCACAAAAAAAAAAACCAAACACAAAACCCTAGCAAACTATTGCCTGAAAGACAACTGAATTCTATGAAGCTTGTGAAGGGCACACAGGACTTACTGCTCTTGGTCAGTCTCATTTGCTGTGGGGTGTTGAGCATCACTGAGCTTGCCACAGATGGATACAAATGGCTTTGAAGTCTAAATTACATCTCTTGCATGGAGTGGCTTTATTCCAGTCCTGCAGATGACATGCTAAAGTGAAAACTAAAGCTTTTTCATGGGATCATAGAATGCTTTGGGCTGGAAGCAACCTTAAAGACCACCTAGTTTCAAGCTCCCTGCCATGGCTAGGCACACCTGCCACTAGACTAGGTTTCTCAAAGCCCTATCCAACCTCGCCTTGAATACCCCCACAGGGATGGGGCATCTACAGCTTCTCTGGGCAACCTGTTCTGGTGTGTACCGTCCTCAGAGTAAAGAACTTCTTCATAATATCTAAATCTACCCTTTTTCAATTTGAAACTATTACACCTCATCCGATCACTATGCTCCCTGATAAAGACTCCCTCCCGACCTTTCCTGTAGGCCCCTTTTTAAGTACTGGAAGGCTGCTATAAGGTCTCCCTGGAGCCTTCCCTTCTTAAGGCTGAACAAAGACAGCTTTCTCTGCTTGTCCTTATAGCAGAGGTGGTCCAGCCCTCTGATCATCTTTGTGGGACACCTCTGGGCTCATTCCAACAGGTCCACGTCCTTATGTTGCAGGCTCCAGAGCTGGCCACGGTACTCCAGGTGGAGTCTCACAGGAGTGGAGTAGAGAGGCAGAATCACCTCCCTCAACCTGCTGGCTGCACTGCTTTTGACGCAGCCCAGGGTGCAGTTGGCTTTCTGGGTTCCGAGTGCACTTTGCTGATTCATCTTGAGCTTCTCATCCACTAACACGCCCAAGCCCTTCTCCTCAGAGCTGCTCTCAATTCATTCTCTGCCCAGTCTGCATTTGTGCTTGCTCTGACCCAGGTGCAGACTTGGCCAGTTGAACTTCATGAGATTCTCACAGGCCTACCTCTCAATTCTCTCCACATCCCTCTTGACAGCATGCCTTCCCTCCAATGTGTCAGCCACACCACACAGCTTGGTGTCGCCAGCAAACTTGCTGAGGGTGCACTCACTCCCACTGTCCATGTCACCAACAAAGATGTTAAACAGCACCAGTCCCAGTACCAACCCCTGAGGAAGACCACTCGTCACTGGTTGCCATTTGGATGCTGACCGCAACTCTTTGAGTGCAACCATCCAGCCAATTCCTTATCCACTGAGTGGTCTTTCCATCCATGTCTCTCCAATTTAGAGACAAGGATATCATGCAGGACAGTGTCAAATATTTTGCCCAAGTCCAGATAGATGATGTCAGTTGCTCTTCCCTTGCCCACCAACACTGTAAGGCTGTCATAGAAGGCCACCAAATTTTTCAGCCGCAATTTTCCCTTACTGAAGCCATGTTGGCTGTCACTAGTCACCTCCTCCTTTTCCATGTGCCTTAGCATAGTTTCAAGGATGATCTGCTCCATCAACTTTCCAGGTGCAGAGGTGAGACTGACTGGCCTGTAGTCCCCCAGGTCTTCTTTTTTACCCTTTTTTAAAAATGGGGGTTATGTTTCCCTTTTTCCAGTCAGTGGGAACCTCACTGGACTGCCACAACTTCTCAAATGTGATGGGTAGTGGCTTAGCAAATTCATCCACCAGTTTCCTCAGGATCCATGGATGAATCTCATCAGGTCCCACGGATTTGTGCACCTTTGGGATCCTCATACAGTTTCAAACCTGATCTACTTCTACAGTGGGCAGTTCCTCATTCTCCTAGTCCCTGCCTTTGCCTTCTGTGATTTGGGCAGTGCGGCTAGAAAACTGAGGCAAAAAAAGTCATGGAGTACCTCATTCTCCATATTCCAGATGACCGAGTCTCCTGTTTCGTTTCAGAGAGGGCTCACATTTTCCCTATTCTTCTTTTTATCACTGACATACCTGTAGAAGCCTTTCTTGTTGCCTTTGATGCCCCTGGCCAGATTTAATTTTATCAGGGTTTTAGCTTGCCTAACCTGATCCCTGGCTGTTCATACAACGTCTCTGTATTCCTCCCAGGCTACCTGTCCTTGTGTCCACCCTCTTTCGGCTTCCTTTTTGTATTTAAGTTTTCCAGGAGCTCCTTGTTCATCCGTTTAGGCCTCCTGGCATTTTTGCCCAACTTCCTCTTTGTTGGGAAGTATCGCTCCTAAGCTTGAAGTGATGATCCTTGAATATCAACCAGCTTTCTTGGGCCTCTCTTCCCTCCAAGACTTTATCCCATAGTACTCTACTAAGCAGATCCCTGAGGAGGCCAAAGTCTACTCTCCTGAAGTCCAGGGTGGTGAGCTTGCTGTGCGCCCTCCCCACTGCCCTAAGGATTTTGAACTCCACCATTTCATGGTCACGGCAACCATGGCTGCTCTTGAGCTTCACATCCCCCACCAGCTCCTCCTTGTCGGTGAGAACGACATCCAGCATAGCACCTCTCCTCATTGGCTCCTCTATCGCTTGGAGGAGGAAGTTATCATCAACACATTCCAGGAACCTCATGAATTGCTTATGCCCTGCTGAGTTGTCCCTCCAACACTGGGGTCATTCAAGTCCCCCACGAGGATCAGGGCTTGTGAATATGAGGCTGCTCCTATCTGGTTTAGGCAGAGG
>VZSF01006466.1:521741-568586 GCA_013398295.1 Chionis minor
CTCTTCCCTCCAAGACTTTATCCCATAGTACTCTACTAAGCAGATCCCTGAGGAGGCCAAAGTCTACTCTCCTGAAGTCCAGGGTGGTGAGCTTGCTGTGCGCCCTCCCCACTGCCCTAAGGATTTTGAACTCCACCATTTCATGGTCACGGCAACCATGGCTGCTCTTGAGCTTCACATCCCCCACCAGCTCCTCCTTGTCGGTGAGAACGACATCCAGCATAGCACCTCTCCTCATTGGCTCCTCTATCGCTTGGAGGAGGAAGTTATCATCAACACATTCCAGGAACCTCATGAATTGCTTATGCCCTGCTGAGTTGTCCCTCCAACACTGGGGTCATTCAAGTCCCCCATGAGGATCAGGGCTTGTGAATATGAGGCTGCTCCTATCTGGTTTAGGCAGAGGACCTCATGTGCTAGGTATTCCTGGTTGGGTGGCCGGTAGCAGACCCTCACTGTAACATCACCTGTCTCTGCCTTCCCTGTAATCCTTACCCATAAGCTCTCGGTTGGTTCCTCATCCATCCCCAGGCAGAGCTCCATGCACTCCAGCTGGTCTTTGACATAGAGGGCAACACCCCCTTATCTCCTCTGCCTATCCTTCCTAAAGAAACTGTATCCTTCCATTCCAAGACTCCAGTCGTAAGAACCATCCCACTGCATCTCCATGATGTCAATGAGAACACAGCCCTACAGGCATGCGCACATCTCTAATTCCTCTTGTTTATTCCCCATGCTACATGCATTTTCATGGAGGCATTTAAGTTGGGCCCCCAATGAAGCTGACTTACTGGCTGGAGTGCCTGGGATTCATCTGCGCTGCATTCCGGATGCTCTCCTGCTGGCCTGCGGCCCTTCTCCAGGCTCTGGGCATCTGTTGCTGGCATTGGCATCACAGTGGTAGGAGCAGGATGGATTGAGGTTCCCCTTTCCCGGCAACTCCAGTTTAAAGCCCTTTTCACCAGCTTGGCAAGCCTGTGACTGAAGATGGTCTTACCCTTCTCTGACGGATGGACCCCATCAGTCCCCAGCAGACCACGTTTCTCAAAGTAATTCCCATGCTCTAGGCAGCCAAACCCCTAGCTGTGGGACCAGTCCATTTGTTGATTTGTCGGATTTGACTGGCCTTTTCAAACCCCTTGCCTTTGACGACTGATGAAAAAACTACCTGCACACTAGAGTCCCTTACGAGGGCTCTACAATCCTTGATATTCCTCAGGCTGCTCCTGGCTGTATCACTGGTACCCATGTGAAACAACAGCAGTGGATAACAGTCAGTGGACTGTACAAAGCTTGGTAGTCTCTTCTGCTGGTCCTTGCCATTGCAAGTGTCCATTCTTCTCCATCATTGTCCCCCCTCCCTTCTATGTGTGCCAGTAGAGGAGGTTTTAGTCGTTTGGCCATGGGCTGTAGGTCTACTGCAGAGTGTGGTTGGAATCAGCTATCTGACTCCTCAGTCCCCCTGATGCTATGCAGCCTTCTCACCACCTCCTGCAGCAGGTGGCTGAGCTACTGGAGGTCCTCTACCTGGGCACACATTTCGAAGGTTGGTGTGCCATCAATGCCTGCCCCAGGAGGAAGGTCCAGGCACCTCCTGCCGTCTGAGGTCTGCACTGCAGCCTCTCCCTTGAGCAGCTGCATCTGAGTGGAAGCATCAGCCCCCATTGGCTGGGGTAGATGGTGCAGACCTTGAGCCAGAGCAGCAGCCTTTGCTCCCAGGCGAGCGCCCACTATTCTGCCTTGAGGGTCAGGTAGGATGGATGATCTTGACCCATGCAGATGGTCACAGAACAGTGCCTGGATGCTGGGTTATGTATACTTCAAGTCTCCCACTCTCCCACTTTCCCTTTTTGTTTTGTTCTGTCTTTTTTACTTTTTTTTTTTCTTTTAACAGAAACTTTTATTCATGAATCCTTTCTCCGCTGCAAGAGTCAGTCACAGAGCGGTCTGGCAATGCTGGCCCTGAATAGCAGCCACCAGGTGCTGGCAGTGCTATGCTGCAGGGCCAGCACGACCTCCCTGGGTGGTTTGATCTTCCAGAGAGCCCCTGCACACTCTGTGTCTCAGTCTGCTTCCTCCCAACATTGCCCCCCGGCAACGCTTGGACAGTCCCCGCTTGTATAAGCGGTGCCCTCAGTTTGCTGAGGGCAGGTCCAGGATGGCATGCTTTGAAGGAAACACAACCTGTCCCTGATGCTGCTTCCCTCTTCCTCAAAGGGGAGTTACCCAATCAGGCTTTAAAAGAAGAGAGAACTTTCTTTTCCTTGCAGTTTACATCTCGAGGAGGGAGGGAAGGGGAGGAGGAGGTTGTTGTGGTTGCTTGTGTGTGGGAGAGGCTTTCAGCTCTGACTCCCCTTGCTAATACGTTTGGTTTTTTTAGTGTTGTCATCTACACAACTCCTCAGAGGTGATGCTTTTCATAAGTCATAAAAGGATTTCTAAATAAAAATAATTAAAAATAGTTCTGTGGATTGTTGAGAATTTTAAGACCTTTGAGGCCATATACCAGTGCATTTATGCGGTGCAGCACCTAGCAAACATCTCCTCCAAGCAGCCTGATGTGGTCCTTGGGTGCTCTTGTGCTGCAGTGAGGAAGGACATGTTCCCAGCATCCTTCTAGCTTGGGGCATCTTCAGCATCGGGTTGGTGCTTCGAGATTCCTCATGGGGGCCTCTGTGGGATGGTGCCCATGTGTTTGTAGGAACGGAAGGGCTTCTGCCCCTGTGGCATGAATCCGGCAGTGCAACAGGAAAGGAGGAGAGAGGAAAAATTAGATTACGGCAGCCCAAAAGCTGTCTTGAGAGAGGTTTTTGGTTGCATATGTTCTGCTTCACTTCTCTGGGAATGTCACATGGGAGCACAGAGTCCTCTCTTTCAAAGGACTGTTGAATTAAACTTTCTTTTTTGAGATTGTATGCATTAGAAGGATTCATTTTTCAACCTAAAGGTCCTGTCAGTGACTTTGTAGTGTTTATTTTCAGAGGCTCATGAGCAACCAGACTTGACATATTCACTGGTAAGCACGGTGAGCCCCTTGATAGGGGAAGTGACGCTAATTGCGCCAGGGAAACACATGGAGAGTGTATTGGTCTGTGCCCAGCTTTTCTGTTTAACACTCCTGCCTGCACACTGTCTTGGGAATTGAAAGCTCAGCTTTGGAAATGTCAGGTGATGACATTTTCATTTCCCTTTGAAAACTATCCCACAGTCAAATGGATCTTGCCTTTTAGGAAACTTTATTTCTCTCTCTCTTCCCTCCCCTCCACACACACACACACACACCCCCTCCCCCCCCCCTTTATGCTTCAAATAGAAGGCATGCAAAACTGCATGTTTTGCATTTGGGTGCAAAAGCCTATTTCTTGGCATTACTGACGCCAGCAAGCATGTACATACTGTCAGTTCAGCTTCCTTGCAGAAAAAGGCTTTTGTGTTTTCAGGTGAGCTGTTTTCAACTGACCTTTCTATTCTTGGTCATTGATAGAAGAGGAATATCTGCTGCAGAGAGCTGAGCCTTCTCAAATTTATTCTGGCAGGTGATCTTGCTAGGGACTAGAGTTGAGCTGGTCAAATTCCCCTAACAGCACCAGTTTCTGACAATAAAGATCCAACCATATTTATTATGACTATTATTACATAGGAGACTTCTAAATAAATCTTTTTATAATGCTGTGACGCCTCAGGAGCTAGCCTTCACTTGTGCTCCTCCCTTCTTCCTCCATGAGCATTATTTGCTTCACTTGCTGCCAAGAGCATCAGACGCAGCCTTGAACGAAGGCCAGCATTTGCATAGCTCTCATCAGATTTGAAAGGGATGCCATGACAAGTTTCCTTTCTGCACAGCTTGGAACAAAATGAAATACGTCCATATGTAGAACACAACTGCAGTAAAGGGCAAAAAACTGGAGTTAGAATAGCACATCAGAACACTTTATCGCCTCTCCTGTAGGGGTGAAAGAAAACTTATAACTAAAAGACTGTTAATTTCCAGATGCATTCTGTTTTTTTCCAGTGGGTGGAGGTGAGCTAAAAGGAAAACATCTGCTGTGCTTTTTGGACAATAGATGTGGAATGATCCCAAGTAAGGTAGTTGTATAAGTGCTGAACTGCATAGTTAAAGGTAATTTTCTTTAAACTAGTGGAATGCTGTACATATAGAGTAATTTCTTATAAAAGGAAAAGTATACCTAGATCAATAAAAACATTTAGATATTAGTTTGTGAGAAGAAAAAATTAATAGGAGGATGGGGAGATCGCTTCTTATTGTTTCTGAGATGACTGTGCATTTTTTTTAATGGAATAAAATGTGAAATTGATCTTTAAAGAAGCCTATCTGACTTGCTTTAAGCAGTAGCACCACCACATGTCAGGAAGCAGCCAGAGGTCCAAAGCACAGTATTAACTCTGAATTCTGTGATTAGAAAAAAATCAGTAAAACCTGATTTACGAAAAATATCCAGTGTTTTTTGTTGATACTGTAAAAGTAGGACATTAGTCACAGTTCTCAAATCAGATTCATTTCCCAGCTAAATATCCTTCTTACAATTCTTCTTCCATCTTTGCTCAGTTTTAGGTCATGTCTTATACTGTACCTAAATTGCATAAGGTCACAGAGAGTCCTCTCTGACTGCTGCATTGCCCCCTTTCCAGAATTCACGTTTCATTACTTGTTTGCTGCAGCCCTTGCTGCATTGTCCTTTAGATTTATCAGCGCATGTTGGGATCCTCTGGCAGAAGTAGTAAGGTGAAAATCCAGCAGAAAAAATCACCATCTTGCTGATGTCCTGAAGAACTGCTTTTCCCTTTAAATACCACACGTGTAAGAATTAAGTCTGGGACTCTCATGATCTCGTAGATATATAGTCACATTGAGAAATCAAAAGAGCACTTGAGAGCACTTTTTGCTCTGAATTCTCCAACTCCCTTGTGCTGTATAGTCAGTGCCAGATAAAGCTGACCTACAGCAATGCAGTTGGAGGATCAAAAATAATAGTGGCACAGATGAGTGTATATGACCTTTTGCTTTGAAGCTAATGAGGGAAGAAGTTTGCAAGGGATATTCATTCATGTTCTTCAAATATGTAGAACCTTAATTAAAATATGATTCAAGCATTAATTAATGTGTACTAGTTGTTATTGAGATGTGGCTGCCACCTGAATTCCCAGTCTCAGTATTGTGCTTAAGCCGGGTAAAGAATAATCATTGAAAGTCAGTTATCTGGACAAGGCCATTTATCCTCTAAATTCAGTATTTTAAAGAAAACTCATATCAATACCATCTGCTTGTGAGAAAAGAGTCAACATAAGCTCACATTGCTGCATATTGTATTTTTCTACATGGTCTCACACAGACAGTTTCCTAAAAATTCTTTATTACAAATGACTGTCAGGGTGGCAACTTTCATTGGTTTGGAGACTCTGTAGTAAAAATTTGCATAATTTTGCCATTGTGTTTTGCAAGTTGACATATGGATAACATTAAAGCATTCTGGTACGACAGTGCTCTTGTTCATAGCTCGTTTCTCTCCGGGGAGGAAGCTACACACAGTGGTAGTGGGGAGCCCTTAGCTATGTAAAAAGTGTTTTCTGGCTTTCTCTTGCTGAGTCTTTATTTATATATTTCTTTTTAAGACAGCATTTGCCCTTTTTCCAGTAGCCAAATAGCCTTGTAATCAAAAGTGTATTTGTCATGATGTCTTGGATGTTTCCTGCCACTGCCAAGTGGATAATGCAAAGTCTGTGTCCTGGTATCTTGAAGTCTGACACAGGCTGAAAATAAGCTGTTCCCAAAATGGGGTTGTTGGGTATTCTTGCAAGCCAGCTCTTCTTATTTAAGTCTTTTTAAAGACATCAACCATGTGGTTTTTCCTGAGAAACAGAGCTTTTCATTACCTTCAGCAGATATCAGCACCTACCAGATCTGCTGATTCTGCATGTTTGTGTGCGTTTTGTGATGAGCCAGTGAATCACAGTCTGGTGTGTGATGTGGCCAGTCAGCTGACTGATCCCACTTATGAGGAACCACTTGCTATTAGCGGTGTTTCTCTTTACATTAGAAATGGGAAAAATGCCCTTACCTCTTCTGCATACTGAAGATCAATATACTCATACTCCTGAAGCATCCAAGAGCATTGTATCAAATGTGATGCAAATATCAGCTAATTTGTAAATAAAGCTTAATAATTATGGTTTGATATGAGTGAAGACTGGATAAGACCACTGGAGTCAAGTCCCTCGCCTCTGAAATCTGTCTCCGGCTTCTGCCGGTGACTGGAGCCTGGTTTTGGGACAGGGAGAGGCGTGTGTGTGCGTTAGCTGTACCGAGTTTGCTGAGCAGGACGAAAATGTGTTAGGTGCCTACCAAGCTGAACAGATAATAATATACACCTGAGTTCTGATAACTGCTTTGTTCTGAAGTATTGTGAATAATAATAGCACTAAGAAAAAATACTGTATGTTTTTGAAACTGTGTATTGCACAATTGAGGGTATTATCTAATGAATGCCTCATAGGCACAATTCAGTAAATGAAAAGCCTGCTTGTGTTTCAGAAGCAGCAAATGATTTCATTTATTCTGTAAGGTTTTCTAAATGGACTTGAGGCTCCGAGATGATGAGAAACTGACAGCAGATGAAGTCCAAGGACTTGCTTTTAAATCACAGGCTTATAACCAGTTGTCTCTGATTTTATATAGTTGTTTACTTAATTATAAGTTCAAAAAACCAGGTTGAATAAAGTTATATGACCATGAGCAGAGAAAATCTAATCAGTTATCTAACTCACTGTTTAGATTACAGTTGTTGCTAATAATGCAGATGAAGCTCTCGAATATTTATTTTCTGGTTATCTCTAAGGAATATTTCAGAAATGCATTTTTTTAATCATCCTGCCTCCTATTCTCTCAAAGGTTTTCAGAAGAGTGCTGCCAGTTGTTACTTATATTCTTGCTTCGTATGGATGTAGTTTCTAACTTATCTAGCTAGGAAAAACAGACAGCTTCCTTGGCATGCAAATTCCACAGGGCAACCCTGGGACTAAAATGATTGTTCTCTTCTCCACAAACTTTGTTTATCCTCAAATAATCACGAACACAACAGCACTAGTACTGCAAATTTAACCTGAGCATGTTACAATAGGGGCACCAGATGTGTTCCCATCTTTTTAAAAGAGAGTAACATCTTCACAAGAAGCTTTTGAGGGTAATTAGATCTTTCCTAATTTTATTGCATGCGAATAGGAAAAAAATTCGTATTATTCACTGAGAAAGAAGAGACAATGACATAAGCACTTCTCTTAAACATTTTCTCAGAAAGAAGGTCTTAATGAGGTCGTTTATTTTTCTTTAGTTGTCATACAAGTAGTTCGGGTAATGCTTTGAGTTAACTACCTCTTCAATCTGATCAAATTTAGAACTCATGGATATTTAAGTGAGGGATGTTTCTAAATCAAGTGTTTATATGATTTTGAATAATATGCATATAAAAACATACTTGAGAAAAGTGAAGATTGCCTTTTTCTTTTCTTTAGAAAGGATACCTATGATCTTGATTCAGAAATCACCACCTGTGTTTCCTAAGTCCACTTTGTTACAGAAAGGTGAGTTTGTTATGTGGAGGAACTTGCTAACTGCTGAAAAGTATGGCTGGACTTGATGATTTTAAAGGTCCCTTCTAACCTAGATGATTCTGAGATTCTATACCTCACTGTCAGCTATACAGTGCCTGTTTTCCCGCGTGAGCTGCAGATCCTGCCTGAGCTTCCCATTTCACCCACTCCTCCTGCCCCTCTGACCAGACTGGACAGTGGCAGAGAGAAGCTCAGTTCTCCTTTATGGGGTGAACAAAGAGCTTCACAGAGCAGGGACCAAGTAATCAATTTCTTGAGCAACACAACTTTCCTCGAGAAACAGCCCATCGTTTTTACTCATTAAGGGTTGTACAGCTGATTCACTACAGCAAGCCTCGTACAGTTGGCAGGATAAGCAACAGCAAGAGAGCTGAAAAATGTGGAAAAAAAATGTGCAAATGAAAGGACGAGTAAGAAAAGGAGGGGAAAGAGGGAGTGACACAGTAAGAACTGTCATAATGAAGCATCTAACTCATAAACCTTTGTTTGAGAACCTAAACAATTAGTAACACAGCAAGTAATAGCCGGAGTGACCAGAAAGAGAGTGTGTGGTCTTTTGGCATTGGGGTCATTGCTCTCATTAATAACCTTTCTTACTCAAAGGTTGGCTGATCCTCTGCTGTTTGAGGAGGGAGAAACAAATAGAGTAAGCAGGCTGTGTCTGACCTTTGTGCACAAGAAAAGAGAGAAAGACAGATGTATAATACTTTAGAATTGCACTCTTCCACTTTCACAAGAAGTTTTTGTGCCCCTGGCAAGCAGAAAAGAGAGAGGGTCTCTCCATAGCTAAAGAAAAACATCACAATGAAAACACCTGAGGAGCAGAAGCCTGACAAAGAATTTGATCTCTCCATACATGAGACTCAACATTGATTTAAATCCTAGCAGTTCATACGCTGCTGTGTTTAAAGGCCTGTGAAAAAATAGTGGCCGCCAACAACTGCTGGATATTTTCTCATACCCAGGCCTCAAGTAAGAAACCCAAGAAATTTTGAGGATGTGCTCTCTGTGGTGTAAATGGAGCTTTCCACCTGCTGAGGAGACACATGATCCCAGCATGACAATAAAAAAAAGGGCAAGCCTCTTCTTGTCATAGGTATAAAATATATAAAAACCTCAAAAACATTCGAGGTGTGCTAGGGAAAAATATCCGCAAGCCAGAAACACCAAAATAAACATCATACTTCTGTAGAACAGTTACCCAAGTCGGGAAACTGACTGCTGAGGAACAGTTTCCCTCCAGAGGTTCTTTTTCTGCCCTGCTGCATTTCGCGTGTTGCAATACACCAAAACATGGACTTAAATTTCAGATGTGCTTTTCATGTGTTTCCACGTCACCTCTGGTAGCTTTCCTTCCTCAGATATATAATCAATAATAAGGTTACTGATATAATAGACTCTCATGACAGAGGACTGTGGACAGCAGCAAGTCTGATCTGGCATGTTTTGTGAAATTTTATTTTATAAATAATTGTAATAATGGCTCATGGTGACAGCACTGAGTGCCAAACAAAGCTAAGGAATATACGAGTTCTGTTTGTGGTTGATCTTTTTCTGGAAGCATACTGTAGTTTTGTTCTGTTTCTCATAAGAGAAAAAGGTTGCTTTGTTGGAAAAGTAAATTATCTTTCTCAGCTGTTTGTTTAGTCATCTCTCTTTGAAATGAAGCAGTGAAGCCATTTCAACCATGCCAGACATCCTTATTTAAGATAATGATTTACTTATTTTGAGAATTTGGCAGTGAAGGCCAAATAGTGCTTGAGTACTTCATAAATTTTAGTGGAATCTTCCAAGACAGCATCCCTGTGAGAAGTACAGTGCTGTCAGCTGATCTTTAGTCATGCATTTGCTTTCTTTCTGACAGTCATTCAGTGAATGTGTGGTAGAGAATAGATCTAACCCCAGTTCTTTAGGCTGCCAGATTACAACAACAAAATAAATAGGGGATTCCACTACAGGTTTATAGCTGTTTTCCATAGGTTGGTAGCTGAGTCATGAGCCACCTTTGCTACCTTTTTCAGGTGTAGTCCTTGAAAAGATCTCTGCAGAAATAGTAGTCGCAATGCTCATTTCAGAACTATTGATCCCAGGTCTTGGAAATCAAATGAAAACTGTTGGCAGATTACTCTGCGGTTTTAATTTTCCTAACAAAATCTCATTACAATTGGCACTGTTCTCATCCTTTCTTTTGTGAGGCTAATTATCCTGAGGATAATTCTTTCATTCATGATTTCTCAAAGAAATCAAAAGTCCAAGGATAAGAACATTTGTTTCCTATTCTTGAAAAAATAGTGCAGGGATTTTACTTTTTAATATTTTATATAGTTGTCCTAATGCTTTGGGGATGATCAAGCACCAGAGAACCTACCACATGTTATGATATTTCTATGTGTTGCGGAGGTGCCACTCACTTCAAAATACTCTCTTTTAAATACTGAGGCTGAATTGATGCAGTTGGTTGGTGCCTTCTATGGTGTAAACATTGAGTACACAAAAGTACCATTTTAATGGTGATAGTTTTATAATGATCTTAAAATATCGTTTATGTGCAGCCATGTTAATGTGCGGTAACAGTGAAGTATCATTTGGGACCCCATGTAGTCATTGCTTTTAACAGAGTCCAATTGCTTAAATTTCTTTTTGGCCAGGTTTGACACTGTTAAAATGCTTCAATAAAAAGCCATGCCAAGTGACTCAGGCTATTACAACAGAAATCAGCCAGACCTACCATATTTTGAGAAGAATCCGTGTAGAGTCTATGCAGTTTTTTGTCCTTCACCTGCCTTTGGTGGGGGCTTTTTTTAGTGTCTACAGTCTAATACATGATGCAAGAGCTTTTTTTTTAGCTTGTGCCTTACATGACAGAGGTGCTTGATTTGGTTTGTGGGGTTTTTTTTCCTTTACAGTCCTGATTTTACAAACACTTTGAAGTTCTCCATCATTTCCCCCAGTTCCTCTTCTGGTTGTCTTGGTGTGAATCAGCATAGGGCATTATCCTAGTTATGATGCTCCAGGCATCTAAAAGAGGTCAGATTTGGAAAGAGAGATCAGACCACATCCTCCCCTTCAGCCAACTCTACTTCCTGCAGCAGATCCAGTGAAGATACAATTGCACCATTGGTGATATTTCCTAGTAAGACTGGGACATAAAATGACAAGCTTTACCGCCATAGTTTTGTCTAAATTGAAGTAGACCTCAGAAAACAATCTCCCTCTTTGTGTGTGTTTGAAATATGAATATGTTTCTCTAGGAACTTTATTTTTTATTTAGTATTTAA
This sequence comes from Chionis minor, assembly GCA_013398295.1. Classification (NCBI taxonomy): domain Eukaryota; kingdom Metazoa; phylum Chordata; class Aves; order Charadriiformes; family Chionidae; genus Chionis; species Chionis minor. The sequence goes on from VZSF01006466.1 coordinate 532,646, forward strand.
AACTTAAGGACAGTGGAGAGCACAGCTATATACAGGAACACTTTGAATGCTGGGCTGCTAGACAGGTGACATGACTTCATTGGGCTACTGGGATAATTTCTTTAGCAGACAGAGCAGGAAAAGAGTCTGTTATGGCAAGCTAATAACAGTTTTGGAGGTGAAAAGTAGCATGGAAATGATTGTGCTATCTTTTTTTAAAAAGGCATATGGAAAGGCAGTGATGAGACTTGGTTGCGGAAATGAAATGGGACAGCATCTTGAAAATACTCAGTCTTTTTCCAATGAGGTTTGATGAACAGTACAGAAAATGTTTTAAAAAATTTAAAAAAAAAAAAAAAAAAAAAAAAAAAAAAAAAAACCAACCACCNAAAAAAAAAAAAAAAGAAGAAATCTACTACCTATGTTAGCTAGGAGTTTTTGACCTGAACTACCTAGGGGTGGGGGGAAAGGCAAGTTCAGCTCTTAAAAAGGAGGAAGTCCCACTGGAAATAAGGGATAATTTAGTGAATATTTACATTTATTTGGGGTTTGGACTCAGCAGTATTTCTGTTTCTTCAGTATAGACCCATAAGGACTGTGCTTTCAGTTAGTTTTTGTAAAGCATCATTAACACACTACCAGATGCATCATCCAGTGATGCTTTTAGAAGAAAGTTCAAAGTTGCTGGGATTTTTTTTTTTTTTTTTTGACATTTAGCTAAGGAGGATATCAGATATGACAATAATCCTGATTCTGAATTTTTAGGAGGAATGTCTTAGAAATCTTGACCCTACAGGGTGTAGAAATGGACTAAACAGAAAGGAGTTACCTAGTGGCCAAGGGAAGGTGTGGGGGGAAAAAAAAAAAAAAAGAATGGAGATTATGAATGATACACGCTACAGAAATGCTGTGGCAGCTGGTGGTGTCCCCTGAGCATGCTCTCTCTGCTTCTAATCTCCGATACTTTGGTGCAGACTTCAGCAGCAAGCATTGGTGAGCACAAAGCACAGGGAGAAAGGCAGGGCTGAATTTTTGGTCCTGGAGCAGAGGTCCCTGCAAATGGGAAAAGGAAGAACAGAAAGCAAAGCTACGCTCAGCGGGAGGGAAATACAACAGACGTTGGCCTTGGCAGTGAGAGTCTTCCAAAGGCTTTGGCTAAAAACTTTGACTAGGAAAGGAAAGAGGTAACAAAGCAGCATAAGCAGGGTGGAGGAGCAAGCCTATCTCTGTCTGCCCCTGCCACTCTGTCTGGATTCCATCTTGCTTTTCGCTACGACTCTTTTCATGCAGGACAGTGGTTCCTGGACCATGATTTAGTAACTCTGCAAGACAGCAATGCCTTGGGCCTACCCTGTGTGTCATTAAATCCCACTGACATAAATTTTCATCCTGCACGGCCCCAGTATGTCATTATAAGTCTTGTTTCTAGCCAAGTATAACGGGTGTTTAGTTCTGTTAGATTCAGTTCTAGTGAAGATGCTCAGACTGCATGTTCCTTCCAATGATCTGACAAACTTATGCCAGAGAACATTCACAAAATCCTCTAGTTTTTCATGAAGCTTGTGGAGGGCATCCAGGACACCTTAGTCTAATAACTCTGGGGTGGTTGTGCGTTCTTTGCTTATTATGCACCTAATATTCTCCATACGATAGAGTTTACACTTTGTGGTCTGCAAATAAACTTATTTGCATGTCAAATATTTCAGACTTTTAGGATGACAGTCACTGGAAGACTATGTAGCTATTACTGTGTTTTGACCCATGATGAGAATATTTGTTCAAGCTGAGAAGGCAGAGGCAAACCATATGCCCTTTTTTCCTTCTCTAGACTCAGGTGAGCAGATTTGCATTACTGTTACACACTTAGATATTTTAATTTTCAACCTAATGCACTTGAAAGCTTAATAAACCTTTTTGTCATGGTGGGAAATTGACTTAGATGGCAGGGTGACTTATAATTTAAGCAAAGTTCAAATCGCCTTAGCAGGCAAGTCCACTTAAGTGTAACCACCTGTGACAAAAAAAATTGGCAGTCACCGCAACCTAAGGCAGCAAACATGTACAAAATACCATCACCTTAAGAGATACTTTTGTTTTTCTTTCTTGAATGTCTCCAAAGTGCATAGAAGTTGCAGTATAAGATTATAGGTCATTTACGCAGCTCTTTTATAAGGGACCCTTAATCTTTTAACACGTCATTTATGCAGAATTGCTCTTGAAGTAAATCTCTCCATGCCTAATTAGTGGACAGATTCCCACTCCTGTTGGGACCTGATCCAGCTCTCTCAGATATCTAAATAGTACTAAATAGTACTAATAGACTAAATAGTCCTGCAGCAGTACTATTTAGCAGCTAAGTTGTGAACACCAGTTATATATGGAAAGGTTGATCATTGGCCCTATCAGTCTGTAGCACAGGTGATAATATATAAAATACTGCTGAGTCTTGTTGTAGATGAGGTACAGGCACAAGGGCTCTGCTACAGCACACTTCCAGTGTGTCAAATGCAGCTCATCTGAATAAAGATACTGGAATTTCAAAACCCAAACGACTGGCACAGTGTGATCCTGGTTTTTCTGGGTGTTCAGCCTACGTCAGATAGATTCAGTTCTGGCACGCAGAAAAAGTTATCTGGGTTGAACTTGCTTTACAGCCTGTGGCTGTGGCAGCTGGTGCCGCAGCTTCCATAAGAGCTTTAAGCAAGTCCTTAGGAAGACTTGTTTTCAGTCCTCTTAAGCTGTTGGCACCGATGAATTACAAGTTTTGGTATGCTGTTCCCTGCATGATGCTCCTTGTACGAAAAGACATGGTATTTATTTGGATCTGGTCTGTCATTTTTATCAGGTTTAAGCTTACTTCTGTTTAGGTGCACGTTATCTTGTATCCTTTGTAGCTGTGGAGTCCAAAAGCAGATTTTTCAGAAGTGCTTAACCTTGACCTTATTTCTGTCTTCTCAAGTTAATAGTGTTCGGCCAGTAGAGTGCTCTTTCCCTGCCCGTTTCTTGTAATCTGTTTGTTTGCTGCAGGGTGAGGTGCAGAGTGTACCTCTCATACGCACAGCTGGATGTCATAAATGATTCACACCTATTTTCAAACAAGTGTGCTTTTTAGAAAAATTCTTGTAGTAGATGTTTTATAAACTCAGCAATCACATGAGTCTAACGATGTAAATAGGAAATAGGAAAGGACCGAGGATCTGCTGTGTGTTTCAGATGATGACCTTACTTATCCTTAAAACAAAATTTTAATCACTGAATCAGCTGCTTCAGCTCAAGCTTCTGAAACTGTGGATCACAAATACGTGGCTTTCCTTTTTGTCTCAGGCTCGCCCAATGCCTGTCTTATCCTGTCACGAGTAACTTTTACTCTGTGCCTTTATTTTTATACCCTGCTGAGCTTGACTAAGGGCTCTTCTAAGGAATTCTCTTGCTTTAGATACCTATATTAAAATGTTTGGATTCACAATAATGACTATCTTTCCAGCACTGTTAGCATTTCTCCTACTTATTTTTCTGATTGTGATAACTGCTTAACAATAATGAAGTAACCATTCCTGCTAGGCAAAGTTTTCCAATCTGAGCTATAAACAGTTTGTTCAGTTGCTACAGTTGTTTGGGTAAATTCATCAGCTGTCCAAGAATTTGTGTGAATTTTGTGAACACTTAAGATGAAATAGATATCTAAAGTCAACTGCTGAGCCCAGTAGAACGCAGCATACATAAAACTTGAAAGTTACACTTGGTAGGGGGAGAGATATCAAAGCGTGGGTGACATCATGTAAAATGCTGAGCACAAATTTAAGAGGAAGAAAGAGATATGCTAAAGAGTGCTGGCTTGAAGAAAGTGAATGTTGAAGAGTTGTGGTATCAACCTAGTGAAATCTTTAGCTTCTGCCCTGCGGAGTTGTTTTTCATTGCTTGAAGTCTCAAGGTGGCTGCCTGTTAAGTACTGTCAAGAAATGAGACGCTGCAGGTTTCCTGTTTTGAATTGGAAAGCACCCTGGATCAGAAAGGATTGCAGCAACCTAAGCCTTTTGGCTTCTCCAGCAAAAAGCAAGTTAACCGGTATCTTCCAAATAACCTCTGAAAGTCACTTGTAATTCTTCAGTGTTCAGGCTGGAGAGCCTGTGGGACATGGTGCTGCTGCAATGCCACCGCAGCATGCGCCGCTTTGTGATTAGAGTCTCCCGTAACAATAATTGCCCAGTGCCACCCTTGCTGCGGATGCTAGGTAAATACTAAAATCATTTTTGAGGGACCAAAAAATATCATTCCTCCTGAAAACAAACTGACTATTCTTTTGTTCTAAATGTGTGGTTTAGTGACAATATTCACTTTTTTCCTTCGGAGTCTCATCTCTTTCCAGCATTATATTCATTTCATTTTCATGTCCCTTCTTTGTTCAATCACTTTTAAATATTAAGCCCATTATCTTGGTTCTCAGTCATATTTAATGGACTTTTCTGTGATTTTTTCTATTTTAATATCAATTGCCAGTTCTCTTTGTTAATGTATTTGCTCTTCCTCATTTTTCCTATGAAATCAAAATCTCTTCAGATCCTATGATGTGCTACCACATTCTTACATTTGTTACAAATTGAGAGTGTGATATTAGAACAAAATTAAGTATAATCAACTCCATATATTACCTCTCTCACTCAAGGGATCAGAGCTTGTTTCAGTTGGTGTTTACCTGCTCTTTTTTGTTCCCTCCACCAATGTGTGTTATTTCAAAATCTTTTTATTTAGTTGGGGGAGGTGGGTGTAGGGCAAAGAAAGATCAATCCAATTGATTCTTGATACTGTTGCCTTTAATTCATAAGCTGGTTTTGTAACTTTTTCAGTAGTGGAAATGTCACAGGCAGTCATGTTTGTTGTTCATGTCAGCTAAAACCTGTCTGCTCTCCATGTCCTTCAGCTCCTCCACAAAACATGTCGGTTCAGAAGAGTTCACAGTGAATGCTGTTGTTATCACTGTTCAACAACCCCAATACAGATGTTAGGTTTCCTTGCTTTTACATCTCTTTTTCTCCATTCACCAAGCCTGTAAGAATCAAAGATGAAAGGGGGTTGTTTATGCTATAAATCTTCAATTTATAATTCTTGTACCTCTGTTTTGATGAACTCTGTCATCTTCATCCACTCTTGGTTATTTCAGGATTGGCTCCTTATCAGCTATATTCCTCCCACATCTGCCCTTCCTGCAGTCCGAGGATCTGAGTCTGCACTTCAGACTGTGTTTGCCAAGACAATTCCTTTACACAGACAAGTGGCAAGCGAAACACTATATGCAGGACCAAGATGTGCACACAATTTAGTCTACCTTTCAAGGAGTCCGACTCTGCATTTCCTACACACTGATTTAAATGTTTTCTTTTTAGCTATCACCTCTCCGGCACTTAGTTTGGTTAATTACAGCAGTCAAACATTAGGCACATGTTCAAGTTCCAGTTATTATCAGTGTCATTTCTTGTTTGGTTTATGCTCCATACAGGTTGGCGTTTTTATCACTATAAATTTTTTTGACATTCCAGGTTCTGCGTGTTTTGTGTTATGCTGTTGCCAGTGTCCTGTGGGTGTTTGGACTCTGGTAATCCTCTGGACCAAATGCCTCATCAGTAGCCTCAACAATACCTCTCATATTGTTGAACACTCCATTGCTTCAGGTGCAATATTTAGATCTGTTGTCTTTCAGAGATTCAGCTTATTGAAAGAACCTTTCAGGCAGCATGGAAGATTTATGCTATCTATACTCTTCCTATTCAGCTGTGTTGCCATATTCCATATTTCTTAGTAAGTGTCAAGCACTAGTTATTCATTAAGAAGTTTTACTTTGGCATCTGTTAGTTATTTCTCCCATGTCTATATGGTCCCAATGTGTAAGAAATACTTGGCTGATTTGCTAAAGGTTTCTTCAATAACCAGAATTTCTGGCTCCGAACCCACAAGACATATATATGAGACTAGCATTCATTGCAATATGTATTTGACTCCCACTTACTGCCATCAGATTAGAGTCTAATTGCTAAAAATGTAGCTACATGATTATATTTCTTTACAAGGTTGATTTTTCTTTTTAAGCTCCCAGATATTCCTCCAGTTTAAAGTGAACTTCACATTGACCAACTTTTCTTTATTTTTTGTCATACAATATAAAATGGCACTAAAGTGCTGAAAAACACTTGTTCGCATCAAGGTCCTTGAACAGACAGAGCATCTGTTGCTTCAGCGAAGCCACCAGAGAGGCAGCATCCATCTGAAGTGAGGGCTGTGCATACAAAATTTGACTTTCACGCTAGCCAATGATTGTCAGTAAATGCAGAAATGTACCCTTCACAATTCATGCAAGTTTCAAAAACAGGCTGCTGCTTCTAAGAGGGCAAGTTGATTGCGTCCCACTTCTTTAGTATGGCTTACTGTATCTGACACGCTATCTTGAGCAGGAGTGCAAGTGCTGATCAGATGGCTGTGTCAAAAACAAACAAACAAAAATATCTGTTTCGGGTTCTGCATAGATTCCCAGTTGCTCCAGTTCATTACAATGACGTACCCCTTCCGATCCTTTCTTCTTGCTTCAGTAGGTGGAGCTACAACATCTGTTTAAATTTTCCCTTGGCCAAGATGCGCCAATGCGGGTGCGCTGACAAGTATAACTTTGGGTTCCCAGCACTGCACATATTTAACTATTTAATACGATTTGGCATTTTGCATTATTTTGAAATTGCACATAAAAAAACCCTCACGTTCTGTGCTCAGTCTGCTAGTTGGGAAAAGCAACCAGTCTCTGTTTGTAATATGCAGTCTTCAGCTCTTGGATGGCTGTTTTCTACTGTTCAAAAGAACACAAGACATGTTTCGGCTCAATTTTAAAACTTCAGGCTTTGGGAAAAAGTCATCTCTAAATTAGTACATTTTGTGAGTTTTCGGTTTGAAACAGACTCTTTGGAGCAATCAAGAATTCATGAAATCATCTCATTAATTGTTTTGAATTTTAGAATCATATCAAACCCACGGGAAATCATTAGTTTTCATGTTCATGAGTAGTTTACACTTTATAGTGTCAATGAAAGCTTTTTAAATAACAGGCCACTAATATATAAGTGGACATTTACGACAAATTTTGCAGAATTGCTCTTAAAAATTCACTGCTAGTGAAAAAAAAGAGCCTGGTAATGAGACTAATTCACTCTTCAAATGTTACAGCATCATTTGAGCATTGTCCCATTCTCTGAAATCATTCTTAATTCTAAGAATCCTTTCTCATTTCAATTTTCTGTGGAACACTTTTTGTAAAAGCAATGAGAGTATCCAAATTAATTTTAAAGATCACAAAATTGCTATTTCTTTTTAGAAGAAGAGCTGCCTTCTACTGGTTGCCTGTATGCAAAATTATCTTAATGATATCTGCTTTCATCTTAGTACTCCCCCTCGAGCGGTTTGAGTGCTTTCTAGTTCACTTTGGTTGCAGCTAAATATTTCAAGCAGGCATCAGAAATGTTGCAGATTTTGGCTTGTCTCCTTTTGGTTCCAAGGGGTCCTTTGACATGGACTGGTGACGTCTTTTCACAACGCACAATATAAACCAACAGTTCCCAACCTTTTTCTTTAAGTTTTGTTTTTCGTAGGATTTTTCAATGACCATTAATTTCTCCTTTTCTGCCACTTCTCCTCTGCTGCCCATGGGCTCTCCCATCCCTAGGCGCACAGCCAGGTTGCTGCTGTGAGTATCTCCAGCCTTGGTCCTTCATCCTTGCCCTGTCCCTCTGGCACACTGTGCTTCCCAGGGGCAGGAGGGATTTAAGGGGGCAGGGCAGAGGGATGGAGAAAGGAGGGTTCATTTGCAGCATTAGTGCCCCTCTTAGCTAGCCTGGGTTGCCAACTCCACAATTAATACGCCCAGCAGAGCTCAGTGGCTTGTGTCCTGCTCAGCAGTTTACCTTATCCATTGACGTGTCTCTTGGCTAAGGTGTGCATCGGCTAGAAACCACTACTATAAACAAGGATGAGAAAAGAGCCAGTCTTTTATAAAATACCTGCTTTTTCTTGCTGACTGTTGTACGAGCTTTTCCATGATCTCTAACAATCTGCAATTCTGTATTCACTTTCAGTTTGAAATATAGCTGTCCCTTTCGGTAAACATTATTATCAACACTGGTGTTATCCAAGAGACTTTATTTGTCTAATCAGTTGAGTTGTCAGGTCGAGTTAGCAAACCCATTTGTATGAATCAAAGAGCAGCCTGTGGTTGTCATGTATTTGTTTATGATATTTGTTAGGTACAGATGCTGGATAACTTGGCTGTAGACAGTATAATGCCGTTGCTACAGTCCTATGAAATTCAAAACCACATAAGTCATCCTTTTGAAAACATTGCTGCAAAGATAAGAAGAAACTTGGGGATTCTACTTTGGCTTTGGGTGGCAGATCATTTCTTGAGAAACTTGTTTAACATTACAGCTAGCAGGTACTGTGCATTGTAGAGCCAGGTGTTATTGCTTTGTCAGAAGGTAAATTAATCAAAACTGTAGTAATCCATTACAGAGCCCTTAATGTATTAAGAAACATTGTACGTGCTTGTAACTGTCTTGAGTGGTACGTAAAATACACCCTTTGAATGAAAACAACAATTTGGTGTTCTCCTTCATAGCATGTATCCCTTCATTTCATTCATCATTAAAAAAGGCTAGAGTGAATGAATTTATAAGGCAAAAAAGTAGCTGAAGTTTGATATGCCGCATCAGCCTGTTGGCACTATTTTGCTGCACTGCATGCGTGCTCACATCGCTGATTAGGACACGCTTGTGGTTTACAAAGGCTAGCTAAGCTTATTTGTCAGTTAAAATCACTAGTATTTTTACTGTGTCACTTTACACTTTGTTCATAAACCTTCTCTATATTTGCAGACTCTTAAGACTGTTTAAAAACAGCATCAATAGTGATGATTGATCACTATTTAGAGATACCTCATTTTAAAGAATAATCTTGCTTAGCAAGAGAGACTGTAGTGATTGCTCTTGGGGCTGGTAAGTGCGAGACAAGTAGGGAGAGAGTGCTTCGGGGTAAAGTATAAGCAGCAGAATGAAAATTTACTAAATGTATTAGTTTGTTAATACATACTGTTCTTCTGTATATCTTCAATTAAAAAAAATGAACCATCTGCAAACTCTCTAATTTGATCAAATGATTTCTCCATGGCAATGGACCTGAATTTTAATAGCAGCAGTGAATAACTGCCTTAAAAGGAGGAAATTCTCCTTTATGTGAAAGGATGTTTATTTCCTTCTCTCTTTCTCCATCACTTTCCTCATCCCTCTAAGAAAATAATAAAAAAAACCCAACAAAAAACCAACAGAAAAACCCAAATGCAAATGTACTAATTGCAAACACACTATTACTGCAAAATGATAGCAAAGGACTGAATTCCAAGTTTCCTAGAAGAGAGAACTGTAAAGCAATTATTCTAAAGCGAACCAAATTACACTTTTACTTATTCCCCGGCCGCCTGGAAGCTATGAAATCCTGTCTCTGGGAGGCATCCATCTTTTCATCTGTACATCTTAAAGCCCACCATCCCATCCCCCTGCACTTCCCATTTTGATTTTGTTGAAAAGAAGGAGCTCAGCATGCTCCTCAGAAATACTTTGGGTTTGTTGAACAAGTATTTTCCAATTGTTGCAGGGTGCGTTATTGCCACTCTTCCTGCATCTCTAGGTCTGCAACTGAACTGCATTTTCTTGCTGAAAATGGTATTGTGACCCATCTTATAACATGAGCCCATGAACGTACCATTTAGTCCAATAAATCTCTGAATCATTTTTGTTGGGGTTGAACATGTGACTGAGGCTCTGAGCTTTCCCAGGCAATGACGCCCCTGCCTCCCCCAGCCCCTGTGCTACCCCCAGTGGCTGTAGCCACGTTCATCCCCAGGCAGCTCACACTGTCAAGGTACCTCCAGGTGATCCAGCAAGTGCTCCTTGCTGCTGCGAATGCCTGGAGGTGGAAAAGCCCTCAGCATCTCACGGAAAGGAAACTAATGATTTTGATATCTAACATGGCTGAGTTGTCATGGCAATTATCAAATGAATGTTCTTATTTCCTGTAAAGATGTGTTTTATAATACTCAAAGCAACACTTTAAGTGACTACTTTGTGCAGGCTGTCTAGCCGAACAAGCTGTAAAAGAAGCTAAGTGCCAATTAAAGCATTGGGAAGAACCTCTTGCATGAACTCAGCGAGGCACTGTAGCATACATAATATCTCTTAGACAAATTCTGAAATGTTGCCTTTCATTTCCAATATGCAACAGCAACACCTGGTTTATAGGACCCAGGGTATTCCTGTGGAAAATCAACAATGGCGTGCTTTTGGAAAACCACCCAGTTTGTTTTTAATGTAATTATTCCAAACCATGTTAAGAACAAACTGAATGAAGGGCTTATGAAATTTATCCCACTGGTAGCATTAAACAATAGAGAAGATCAACAGAACAGTTTGCTGTTAATTACATATTTACTGTTACCAAGGAGGAAGTACTTAGTAGCTTTGGGATCAAGTGCTATCACTCCTCCAAGATAAGGTTTTGAACAATTGGGTTGATTATGCTTTCCCAAGTTTACCTGTACTGCATTTTTTATATTTTCTTATGTTTAAATCAGTTGTATCGTGGGAGACAACAAATAAATGTTTTTTCACCATTTATTTCTTTTCCCAGTCTTCTGTCTCTTTGCATGCAAACAGACTCAAATTCTCTGTAATTTCTGCAGGGGGTGATAACAAGAAGGTTTCTTCCCTCTGGAAACATATCCAACTTTGCTGAATTAATAAAAACATAGATGAGGAGAACCAGCAGCAGAAGCAGGTAAGTAAATCATTGCTAACCATGGTACTTAAATTACTTTCTAAATTCTTATTTTGACAGTCTTCACACTTTCTAGTATTTTTAACTATGTTCCACTGCTTATTTTATTTTTACTTTTCAAAGGCATTGGTTTCGTTTCTTAGTTTTTCTCATCTCACAGGACTCTGGTTTTGCTTTGTATTTTGCCTCTGTGGAAAGTAAATTCTTTCAAGAGACCAGCATCAGGGTAACCTGCTGTTGCCTTCAGCTCCATCCCCTCTACTGAACAGTGGGAGCAAAGGATTACCAGCTTTTGCAACCTACTCAGATTCAGTTTCCAGTGGGCAAACATTAAGTAGAAGCACCAAGTCATCTTTCAGAACAAAGAACAGCTTTGCAAGCAGCATGAGATCCAGACCTCTTTTACAGGAGGATGTAACTTGTTCTGTTTTACCTGATGCAAAATTAAGTTGATTTTCCTCTTCCTTCCCCTGGTAAAATTGCCTGCTCAAGCTGTATTACTGTATGCTCAGGAAAATGCAGAAAGAATGTGTCAGAAGCTTGAAGAGAATCAAAGGCAAGATGCAAAATATGAAAAGAATGATTGTTCCATTTAAGGGACAGAAAAAAAATGCTGTGGGATAGTTGTAATGCGTAAATGAAAGCAAGATGCTTCCTGAGTGCAGCCCGTACTTGCTTCGTTGCAATTTTCTATTAAAACAGTTTGGCTCATAATCCAAGCTTTTAGGAATACTTTTATCTGCTTGGAGTATTCTTTTGGAAAGTGGGAAGGAAATAGAGAGTCTGACTGTCTTCTTTGGCAGATTGTCTTCAGAGTAGATTTAGGATATCCTCGGAAATACCTCCTGAGGACACCAGTATCCTGCAGTATTTTGTAGGTATGCCGAACCCTTTTATCTCCTCCTCAGCACAGCTGTGGCTTTGTGTTCTCTGGAACAATACCTGAAATCTAAAGCTACCTCAGTTATCTGTTAAAAACCCTACTTATCTTCTGTTTAAGTAAAGTGCTTTGACTTTTCATCTTCATGACTGCAGTTGAAAATTCTTTTATGGGTCACATTTACTCTATCAGCTGCCAGTATTCAGAAATCCATGACTGACTTTGTTATCAGAGAGGATATGTTTTTTCTTGGTATTGCTATTTTTTTGTCTTTCACATTTACAGCCATTCAATGTCAATCATCAAATTCTTCCCAAACACAGTTTGGCAATGACCATTAAACTGGAAGTATGTTAAGTATTTAAAAAATAGAAAAGTAACAGCCTATTCATTTCTCACTATCTATAAAATTAAGAAAGTCAAAAAAGTGCTATCAAATATTTGGAATAAACACGGAGAACAGAAGTCAGGGTGGATATTTAATTTATAACAACAGCCGTGTGATCAGAATGCATGAAAAATTACAACCCAAAAACGACCCACAACCTTAGTAAGTATTATTCATGGGTTTTGGTTGGGGTGTTTTGTTTGTTTGGGTTTTTTGGTGGTTTTTTGTGGTTTTGGGTTTGGTTTTTTTTTTTAAATAAGACCTAGCTAAAAACGTTATATGTGCTTTTTCAGGAAATTTAGTAATTTTTGTTTGGTAACAAGACATTTACCAGCATTTGGGATATCTAAAATTTTATGAACTCTATTGTTGCAGAGCTGACAAAGAACTTACTTGGTCTTGCTTTCTTCCAAGTCATCCTGCCTACAAAGTCATTAATCTTGATTATGTTATTTCAAGTTGGAGTTTTTGCCTGGGCAAGCTAAAAGCAGAGGTAATGTCTCTATTACTCTTCCAGACTCCAAAGGATCTTCCTTTCTCTCATCTGCAACACGTTTTCAGGTTCTTGCCTTAGCCACTGCTCCAGGTGCTTTGGGTTCCAGCTGTTTTTCCTCTGGTATGAAGCTGATGCAGTAGGCATGGGAGGTGTGCCTTTAGAAGTAATGAAAGCAACTCATGATAAGCAGACTTTTACTGGGAATTAAATCCCTTGGTGGCATCCACACAATATAGTCTGGTTAAGCACTGGAAGGGCACAGAAACAAGCAAGTCTTAACCACTTGGCCCAGCCAAGCAGGGTTTTTTTCGTCCTTGTTTTTCACTTTTTTTTTTTTTTTTTTTCCTTCTTGATGATATTGTTAGTCCATTAGATTTACTCAGTAAAGTAGAAGGCGAGCACAGGGAGAGTGCACAGGTCAAAAATGGTAGCAGTGGCAATTTCTTGAGATTTTTTGCATGCTGAGCATAAATAGTAACCAGATAACTGATGTACTTGCTGTGCAGCTGTCACTTTGTCTGGGAATATCTGTGGGAATAAAGATCAGTAAATGATCTGACACCTTTTAAGAGGCGTATTTTTTGTAGATGGATATTAGCAATTCAAAAGCTAAACTGGGATCTAAGCAAGGTCACTGTCTGTTCAGGCAGTTTATTTTTGGTCTAAACAGTGTTTAATTTAAGAAGCAAAAGGACTGGGATAAGCAAGTACAACGTAAATGGGCAGCTGGCTGCTGAGGGATATTGAAGCTGAGTCATCCTAAATGGCAGCCCAGTTGTACCCTCGCTCATGAGAAGAGAAAGATGAAGACCAAAATGAGAGAAAGGAACCCCCCTCCCTGACCCCGCCGATGCTTTGGTTGCAGTGAACACAGGCTATTTCTCTTTCGCTAGCAAGGAAAGAAAAAAATGAAAGGAAAATACAAAAAGGTGTAAATATTAAATAAAATATGCCTATATATGCATGCAAATTAGGTGAGACCCTTGGTGTGTCCAAGTTAAAGCAATGTTTTAAAAACCGTAATCGAGTTTTTGTAGAATTTCTTAATTCCATTGTGTGCTACAAATACATTCAGTGTGAATAAAACCTGAGCTTTCTCATAACAACTCAGGAGTGAAAGTAATAAACAATCTTAGTATGGGTTTCTTATAAATAAAACATGCTACTCTGTTTTGTTTAGGGTCTTTAAGTCCTCAGTTCTATGCTGGTGGCTGGAATAATTAGGTTCTGTTTTGAAGTTTGTGATTTTTTCAATATAAACATGAATTTATCACTTTGAAAAAGTGTCGTGGTTTGGGCCGGGTTTGTCCAATCTGGCAGAGTGACAGATGTTCCCTCTCTCCTGCAGAGCAGAGCAGGAGAGAGAGAAAAAGAGAGACTAGTTTAGAAGGAACTAAACTTTAATGAAATATAAAGAATAAAATAACAAAAATAAAATAATGAGATATATACAAAACCATATGAAGTTCCCAGGACGACAATCACATCACCAGCAGGCACTGGGGAATTCCCAGACTGGACTCTGTGATGGACAGGAACCGGATTCCATATCTGGATTCAGAAACACACAGATCAGGATCAAAGGCAGATGAACAGACAAAGTCCTCCTCGGATGCCAGCCATTGAAGAAAAAGAGCTGACCCTTTGATCCCTCAGCTTTTATACTGAGCATGATGCAGATGGGATGGAACACCCTGTTGGTCAGTTTTGGGTCACCTGTCCTGTCTGTTCTTCCCCACAGCTGCAACCCCTCTACTCTTTTCTGCTTCCGACCCTCCAACGGGGCAAATACCAAAATTGGCTGCCCTTGGGTGTTACAGCAGTAAGTATAAGCAGGAGCCTCTCTGCCTACTGTGCCTTGGCATCAACTATAAACATGGGTCTCGACTCTCAGAGTGAACAGTTTTCCTGCACAACGTGCTGTTAATTTCAGCAGTTAGAAGAGACCTAGTTAGGAAGTAGAGTTACTGTACAAAATTGGTCCCGTTTCACCTCAAACCAGGACAAAAAGGAACCTTCCTCTGTTTGAGAGATTTGTATTTTTTTCTTGGTAGTTTGAGCCTCTTGCATCGCCCAGCTCTGCTTCTTGCCAGGCCTAGTTTCCCATCCTACACTACTATCAAAAGTGTGCTTTTGGGAAGGGGCTTTTGGCTGCCTCGGAAGAGTTGCTGTCTTTTGTACTTCAGCTTAGGTTTGCCTCATAGCACTCACTTTTGTACCTTGGGGACGGAGGTACTGTTGCAATATTTAAAAGCAGTATCAAATACATCAGGTGTGACAGAACTCCCCCAACTCTCTGTAAAAAGCTTTTTGCCCAATTCCCTCCTGAAATATCACTGAAGTGGTGTTTGACAGATTTGTGTAGCTATAAAAACTCTCAATTGCTATTATTACACAGGTCTCTGGAAATATATTGATAGGCTTAAGTCTCCATATATCTGATTCCACCCACTAAACGCAGCCCCAGTCTATATCTCTGGCTAACTACCTTTCTCCTCTTGGCCAGATTCATCTCGTAGTTTGACTCCGCAAAGGAAAAAAAACAAGACAATTGTTATTTCCTTGGCCTCAACACTATCTGGGGAGGAAGGGTAGAAGGAATAAAATACTTCCAGTGCTCCATGAATCATAAAAGCTAAAATGGGGTTCCTGCTTACTTTGTCACTCATTTTTGAAAATGGGGAGTCATCCAAGCATGAACTGAAGCAGATAGTTAATATCCTGTATAAAGGGAGCCATAGGTTTGATTTCTGATAGTATTTTATGCAACTTTGCTTCTCTTTGTCATTCCATTGGCCTTTCTTTTTGCTGTGGCATTCAATTTATTAGCGGTGAGACATAAATGAGCTGCTTGTTCTCCGTCGGTGAGCCCGGGTCTTTGTGACCACTGTGAAACCCACGTTCACACGCAGTGTGTGAGAACCATCCCCTGGTGACTGCTCCACAGACCTTAACTGCGTCTGAGAAACCAAACACCAGGGCCGAGGACATGTGATATCAGGGACAGTAACATGGAGCAGAGTTCAAGGTGAGAACAAGGGTTCTCTTGTTCAAGAGAACAAGGTGCTGTTCACCTTTTTAGGCCACCAACAGCTATAGGTACGGTGCTATGGCTTGTTTAGTTGTTGCTTATGGGATTTAGAAAACTAGTGACAGCTGCTGACTCGCACGGATCACCTCAAAGACCATTTGGCTCTGGCAAAGCATAAAATTTAAGCAAAAGTCCCTGCTTCTAAAGCTGCACTGAGGCCCATAGCTAACCTGGTTGGATGTGAGAGGCAGCACCTGAGGATGTTTTAAGAGGAGAGGGACTAGATCAGGGCGATGAGCTGCCAGTTCTGCAGTCACAAGATGCAAGGGTAGCAATGCCAGGGGAAACAGCCACACAGGGTGGGCTGTCCTTAACCTTTCCTGCCCGTCTTTGCCCCATCATGTCACTCTGCAATCGCACACTTCCTGTGCTGAACACAAACCGTACAGGACTGCCTGGATGGTGACATCCAGATAACTGGGTGGTTAGTCCTCAGGTCCATTCACCAGTGACCAGGGCGGCACTTTCAGCAGCTTTCAGTAAGCTTCAGACCTAGAGTAAGAAAACAACTTACCCCTGTGTGTGCCATACACTTTTATTAATTTTTCTTATCCTGTATCCTCCACATGTTTCATCAAAACAAAAGTGCCTCTTTTTCAGAGACAAATTGTGTTTGGGCACAATGAGCGGATGAGGAATATTTTCTGGAGATTTACTCACCTCTATTTTTTGACAGTATGGCCATTATACACAAGAGTTTTAGCTCCATTTTAGCCAGCTCCGCATTGTTTCTCCTTTCAGATGTTGTGTCTTGTCATCTCTTTAAAAAAATACCGCAGTCTGCCCATGTTGTTATTTGTCGTCGCCTCAGGACAAGGTAATGTGGCTACTGTATTTGCATCTTTAGACTGTATTTATGACTTCAGCATGCAGTTCATTTAAAGTTTGCTCATTTACTGTTCCTGCAGTATGCTGCAATGTGGACCAGTTTTCTGTACTCCCTCTTCTCCTATTCGTGGGGCTCTAATTTCACATGTATTCAGCACAAGCAGGGCAACACATTGCTTTTGTAAATGTTTCTGGTGTGAGGTAGCTTACATGTTTATGCTTGGCTCAGTTGACTCCTGTTGAGATGCTGACTGCCCACACTAGTGGCCAAAAAGGGATGGTTAGGGAAGAGTACAAGGACAGGGTCGGTCTATAGGGCAGGTTCCCCAGAAAATTCTCCTAGCATCTTGTAACTTATGGCTCAGGTTGCTCTTGACAAGAAGCAGCACGTTTGCATTCAGTGGCCTTTGAGGCAGCTTTCTTTGGTGAATTTGTCCAATTACATTTGAACTCCTGCACGGCTTCAGCATCCGAGGCAGTCTGTGGGAGTATCCCAGCTTAACTCCTTGCACAAATACCTCTGTTAGTACTTTTTTCTACCTGCTGCCTGTTTTATTTGAGGTCCCACAGTTCTTCCCCATGACTCTCATGTTTTCACCATTTTTTTCACCCCACCTGCCTCCCTCCACAGCCCTTGACTTTGTTTGTGGTCCAAGAAAGGAGGGAGCCACTGCATGTTCCCCATGTGAGTTAAGCAGTGGTTACCTAGCACTGACTGGGATGAGGCGGGCTATAAAATTCATTAGTGCACAATGCTGAGAACTTTGATACTTGGTCTGGAACTGAATGGAGAGGAAAGACCATTTCAGGCTTTTTCATAATTAACCTTACTCATCATGTAAACCATAATTATCATACATTCCGGATAACAACATACCAAGAAAAAAGACTGTTCTTATGTCAGTCCCATGCCACAGTAACCTCTGTAATATCCTATAGGTTAGAGCTTTGTGTAAGTACCTGTTGCTGTCTGCAGGAATTCTGGGAGCTGGAACTGGATGACCCACCTTTGGCATGTAGAAAGTGCCCCTTCAAAGGGGCTGGAGAAAAGTTCTGTTAGTTTAGGGCTCACGCTACCAAAAGTAAGCAACCTTTCAATGAGCTTTCTATTATAAATGCTGGGTCTATTGAACCAAAGCTATGACAGAGATACTATGAATGAAAAACCCAGAATATACAGAAATGCAATCCATGCCAACAGTTGCTAGAACACTATAGGCTTATCTTTACATACTTATGGCACTCTGAATTTGTTTTGCTTTAGAAAATCTTGAGGAATAAAAATTTATTGCTAAATTGAAAAATGAATTAAGAATCTCTGGGAAATAGACCTGGGTATGTGAATATTGCTTTCCTTTTTCTTTTTCTTTTTTTTTTTTTTTTGAGGAAGTTCATATGGGACAAAAGATGTTTTAAGAAATTTTTGGAAAAATCCACAACAGAACAACCCAAAGAGGTCTTTCTCTTGCTTGTTCAAAGTGTGCTTTTTATTTTTCATTACCCTGTGTGGATTTCTTTGCATTCTGGTTTCTTTTATTCTGATTTTATATACCCATATACTTCTACATCTGTGGGAGTGTTGCTCAGAGCTTGGATAAAGGAATGACAAGCTTCTCTGGTTTGCTATGGCCTTGAGATTCTCAAAAATTTATTTTTCAAACCTAAATGCCAGTGTGTAGGTTTAGAAATCTTCGGAGTTAGAATCTGCAGAATTTAAGCCGTAAAATTAAATATACAAAGCATCTACACATTTTAAGAATTCCATTATTATTTGCTTTGATATAGACATGCCTATTAAATTGATAAGCACTCCTTAAAATAGTATTTTGAATGCTTCAGTAAAGTTTTTTGGAACTTAAGTAAATCTACATTCAGACCTTGCCTTGTCTGTCACTGTTTTTCATAGTAGAAGATTGGAATATATTCAGCTTCAGGAAAAATGATTTAGTTAAAGTGTAGTCTGAAAGCTTCCGTGACACTGGAGTCTTTTTAGGGAGCATATTTTACAAATAGATGTTAAAGTCTCTTCTTTTGCTACAGCTGTATTTTGGTGTTTCTGTCAGGTGGGAATGGTTTTCATTTTGAAAAGTATTTGAGGACAGCTGCTTCTGTTGAACAGGTGAGATGACAAAAAACCGCTGACAGGAAAACAACGCATTTCTGCAGAGTGTTTTTCTAACCACACATCTCCATTTCCATTTACACACTAGGCACTTAAAACATGTCTCCAAATTACAGGTATGCAGGAGTTCACAACTTCCCTACTGGAGTTTAACGATGAAGAGGTGCTTCCTGTGCGTTTAAGGCTTTTCGGAGGACTTGGCAAAAGTAAGGTAATCAATCTCACTACAACCCTTACATCAGGGAGGTAGTTAATTGAAAAGGGACAGCCCTGATGCTTTTGCGGCCACTGGAAGAAAGCCCTTCTTCAGGGCAGCATAACATCCCTCATGTCTGTGTCCTGGCAGCTACCTACTCCAGTTACCTTCCTGTCCACATCCACTTCTTGATATAGATAAAATTTCCTTCCCTGATGTACATTCGTCAGCTGTAAACTCTGCAAACTAGTCAAACATGTTGCTCTGGCACAGGATGACTGGCTGTACACTTTTTTTTTTTCCCAAAGCCCAAAGGGGGTAGCTTCATTCTGGAACATGTTTAGTTTGTAGGTGACAAATGGTCTGTGAAACCCTCAGAGGCAACTCATTATAAATGAGGCCAGGCAGCAGAAGTCCCCATTGTTGCTCAGTGTGGTGAGCCAGTGTAATTGGAACTATATAAAGTGAAATCGAGTTAGGATTTAGCAGGGTAATACCCCAAAAAGTAATGAAAATAAAACACCTTGCTTCAGTTCTTTCCAGCACCTTGAAAATATACTGCCATACTTTCATTTGCTCCTTTCTACATATGCTACGTTTTATTTCTTAATGCTCTCTTGCTTCATTTTTCATCTCTTCCTAAAGAATGTGCCAATGTTTTGTAAGGGCTGATTTGCTGATTTCTTTTTGTCAGCTTTTTTTTAGTCATTTCCAAAGACATACAAGAAAGACTGCAGCAGCTTGGAGCATTGTACTATACCAGGCTTCATTACTTGAAGAAAATAATAACAGAGGCAAAAATTTAAAATCTGAGCCTGTAGGTTAACCATTATTTTGAATTGACTTCCTAAACTCTTTTTTACAAGTATTATTATACAGTAGCGTGCTCCCATTAACATTGGCTCGCTCTTCCTTCCTTGTATACTAGGGGCATGTGAGGCTGGACCCTTTATGCTTTACAGCTGGGAAAGACCAACTCTGGTGTCATTAGGCTTATATAGTTGGTTTGGGTTTTGTGGCACTCTTCGTATCAGTAGTACACTGTAAAGTGAGGTCATGCCAGTTTGATTCGGGTTTACTTTTCAGTATTTTTACTCACAGCTTCCAGCCATCCCATGGCAACATTTATTTTACAGATGGTCAGTTTAATCTTCTGACTTTCTAATAGGAAAGTAATCCCACATCTCAGTTTATCATAATGCAATTCAGCAAGTACAGTACAAGTCATACTGAAGAACTGAAGAGGCAGATGTTCCAAGTCAAAAGTTTAATAAGAGGTGTCTTCATGGAAAAGCTCCTCTTATAGATTTTTTTTCTTCCCCTCAATGTCTCAGAAATACAGTATTTTCTTAAGTTTTCTGTTTTCACGAAGGAGACTACTGTAATAACAGTAAGAGTGAAGAACATGACATTTAAATTGCCTTTAGAGCTAAAAAGGAAAAAGACACAGATGGTGTATAAAATCTTAAATTTCTCGATCTCAGATACGCTCCTCTGCTTCATTGTAGAGTCAAAATTATCAAATTATTTTCTTTACCCATTAGGTACATATATTTTCATGCACTGAAGACTGCGAAATCGTTACAGCAGAACTGAATATTTCACCTGCATGCAACGGCACTTGCTGCTCAACCTGGATTAGGGCCAGGAAGGTCTCCACCAGGACACAAAAAAACTATTGATAAGCGTTGAATGAACAGGGGTCACCAAAATTTGCCTTAGATCATCAGAACCTCATGCTGCTCAACTTCAAAGCAGCATGCAAGGTACTCATTTTCAGCTTTAGAAAGACACTATGTCTTGAATAAATAAATAAAAAGTTCTAAAATTTAATGTCTGTCTGACTTCCCCAGGGCATTTCAGTTCAAATGTAAATGATCACCTTCTGGAGCAAAACCAGTGGAACAGAAAGGCAGCTAGATCTGAAGCCATCTAGAGCTGCTTCTTCTAGAAAAATAACTCAATTCTTTGCGTATTTCTATGATTGCTTACTGAAAGTGATGGCTTTCCTTTCCACTCCACTGAATTCCAACAACATGAATCTAATACATAGTATTCAATTATTTGAATTGCCCACAATATGACATTTTGACAGCAGTTTTAGTGGTTAGTCATTTCCTAAGTATCTTTAGGATGTTGGACTGATAATTAGAAAAATATTGACTTCTGTCACATAGGAAGCCTAATGATTGCTAACATTTAGAAAATATTCTGCCCACTTTATTACTGCTTATGTCACACAGCAGGCTTTACAGAAGAACAAATTAACTCAGTTTTGATCAAGTAGGAACCAAAAGAGTGTAAACACTCAAACTACTGCTAGATGATCAGTGAACTTACAGAAACTGTACCAGGAAAGAAAAAGCACATAGTTGAGCCTTTTTGTTTTGTTTTCAAATTTGGATGGGTGAAGGAAGGGGATGATGATTGTTTTGAATAATACACATTAATTATGTAAAAGCCTAGCATGAAATGACCTCTGTAAGCAGAATTTTTTCTGCATATCATTACCCTCAAATTCTTTTTATGGGCAAAAAGGAAACAAACATTATATGTAAAGCCAAGAGTACTTTTTTTTAAGTCAACTTGAAATCCTAACAGCCTAATTAAATAATGTTTATTAACCGAGATGAAGTCATTGCAGGACCCAAAAAAAAGTACTGTACAGAAAGAGTATAACATAAAGTTGTCATACACATTCTTCCTAGTCTCTGCTACTTTTTCTGATACTATGCTCAGCCTTCCAATGCCCCTTGCAGTCCTAGTATCGAAGGTTTCCAAAAGAAGACGGGATCATGCAGCTCAAATCCTTAGCCATGAGGAACATGATAGTCTTAATTTCTCCTTCCTCATCTTAGGAGCCTCTTGAAGTAATCGTGTTTGCTAACATGCTGTATGCTTTGCTCATTCTTTACAGATTAGTTCATGGTACAACCAAATGTTGCATATTTCATGCAAGTTGGATGCTTGTTCTTCATTCTCTTTGCACCTCTAAATACAGTTTGGCTCAGCTCTGAGTCTGCATTTCTTCAACTGACCATTGTTCAGCTGTTCGTAGCACTGCATCCTCCAATGTCACCCTATGCCGCATCTCTTACCATCCCATGCCTGCACTTCTCTGGACCACATCCTGTGTCCCCACTTTTCAAGGCCTCTCTGAGCATACCATATCTTCTACAGAGAAGATCTTCTACAGATCTGTGTAAAAATATTGTTATATCATACAGAGATAAGCAAAACCAAACCAAATAAGTCATAGCAACCTCGTCAATAGAAAACTGCAATTATAGCTAAGTTGGGAAATTGCAGTCAGGTCAAGAGAAGTTGCAACAAACGTAAGTCTGGCAAGCTGCTGTTCTGAGGCCTTGCAAACTCTGCACTGCTGCTAGAGTTGGCAATGCAATATTTACTGGGCTACAGGGCTACACTATACCCTCTGTGACGTGATATACATTGTCTTCTTTAGTAATGTGATTCCAGTTAGGGACATTACTCTTGGAAACATTTTGGAACTACTTCAGTTAGGTTTTCATATGTCATGTCATTTCTACAGTACCATATTTTCTCTCCTTGTAGGATTTATGGTCCCAGATCCCAACTTTTTAATGAGAAGGCTGACAGTAGGTTTCAGTCATTGTGGATAAGCCATCATCTCTCACATTTCGAGTCATGGCACTTCATCTACCCTGAATGTTACCCATTCTGGGATCCGGAGGTAGTTCAGGGAATATGAAAAGCAGGATCCTCTGCGATGAGCTACTTTGAAGGTTTCCTTTTCTTTCTAATGACAGCTATTTGCTTAAACGTCTCTTTATACGTTAAATTAATTCAAGCTCCAAGTAATGATTGGGCATAAAGAATGCAGTTATGCATAGTATCCAGAAGAAATGAAAAAAATGTGGCACAGGATTAGACATCAGGACCCACATTTACCATAATTTGGTAATTGCTTTCATTTGCTCTCTCTGGGTTCACCTTGAGATATGTGCCTTACATGGAGAGTTCAAGTGTATTTCTATAGAAAATAGAGGGATTAACGACTTGAGCAAAAATCCCTAGAGCTTAGGAGGAAAGTAACCTTTCAATTTATCAGTTGGGTCCTTTTGATGTAGTTGTCCCTCCATTGGCTACCTTCATTGTTTCTACCATAATAAATCACACCCAATAAAAATATATCTAGAAAGCAAATGTTGAATGATTTTTTGTGTTTGTGATCTGCTCTGTTATCGTATAAGTATGTTGTTATATAGGTATATATGTAGCTATAGAGAATAAAATATTTAGCATCTTTTTGCAAGCCACAGCTGACAGCTAGTTCCCCAGGATAAGTTCACTCTCATGATCTAACAATAGTGTGTGGTTTTGATCTATTTCTGCAAACATACACTAAACATTGAAAGTATGCTCCTATTGGACTCAGCCTAAAAGTGAATTTAGCTTTTGAGACACCCCACTCTTTCTTTCATGATCATGGCTTCAGTTCCCAGGGCTTCATCCTGGTGACAGCAAACGCTTGTGTGACTGAGAGCCAGGCAAAAATGGGATCTTAACAAACAACTGTTCTGCATGGGAAACAGTGGAGACATACACCCCAGTTTCACGTCCACGGAGAGAGCTGGGGACATTTTTCTTTGGGCAGAGGATACAAAACCATGTTGGGGAATTGCATGCCACGTGCAGTTCTCTGCACTTTGTAGAATAACTACATTTCTACAAAATAACTTTGTAGAAGAAATTTCAGGTGAAACCTTGCTTCTGGTTGCTCTACCAAAAGAAATTAAGTGACAAGGAAAAGCTGCTGTCCCTGTGATGCTCAGCCAGACTCTTCGCATTAGTGCTCTGTTCTAGCTGTATGATTTCAGCACAGTCTTTATAAAAAGTGGGTTTTACCTGCCTTCAGTGCAATTAACAACTAGCCTTTTTTGCAGATCTAGTAAGCAATGCTAGTGTACATCCAGCGCCTTTCTCTGAGCAGTCTATGCTTCCTAGAGCTAATGGCTAAAATTAGAAATCTCCATTTTGTCATTTGGTGTTAAAAGGAATGATACAGAGTACATTCAGAGAAGGATCTATTGTATAAAACAAAGCGTTTTTTATAGTCACTCAAGAGAACATCCCCATATAAGAACAGTGCTGTACTTTAAATCATTAAAGATAACTTCTTGCCAGGCAATGCAAGATAATGATAGCACATAATAATCCTCTCTTGCTGCCTCTTTCTCACTTATTGATTGGTCCTATACTGTAAGTGTGATAGACCAGGGTGCTTACCCTCTATCCCTCTGAGCACTTTGAAGAAACTACTACATTTGTCAAATGACAATCACTTTAGAGAGTCAATTGAGAGACACCAAATGCAACTGGGAAATCTGCAGTCCAAGCTGAGCTGTTACTTGTAGATTATCCAGCTTTCGAGTCATCCATGGTTTGTCTTTGAAAAGTTCTGCTGAAGTCAGTCTGGATTTGAGAACTAAACACTGGCGGGGGTTTTGTTTGTTTTCTGGACTCCCTTCCCTCCCTATCTCCTAGGAAGAGCAGATTAAAAAGCAGTATGGTTAAAAGGATTGTGGGCAACATGGTACTTGTCCTGTGGCAGCTATGGGGTTACTATTGCCTAATTAAAGTTTGTATGAACCTGCTTTATAAAAAATCATAAAAAATCCACAAAACAACAAAAATCTGTAAATTTTTCTATTTTTGAAATAAAATATTCTGACTGTAAAAGCATTAAAACATGCTATGTTTCAGGTAGGAGTGTTTTTTCAAGTTTGTCTGAATTTGGGATTTTCAGATAAGCATTAGGATTCTGAAATCAGCTGCTGTAACCTTTTATCCACGTGCAATGTAGAAGCTAATAAGACCTGAAATAATTATACATTTTTGCTAAACACCAACTTTGCTGGGAATGAAACTGAGAGTGATCAGTTTGAAAGATGTAGACCTTCCTCCTCCTATGCCTGGAATTTATAAATCAGTGTCTGCTTTGAAGTAGTAATAAGTTTAGGAATCGTAGGTTGTTAGGAATAGGATATGTCAGTAGTTTACAGGCAAGTTGTTTGCTTAATGCCCTCAAGGAATTGCCTTCCTTAGTCCATGGGAGCAGTGGTCAGGAGTGCAAACGCAAGTAAGTCTTTCAGGTTCTTGAGCCTGAGCCCAGCATTTGGTTTCCAAGAAGAAATCCTGCATCAAGAATTGTTGCATTAGATCAAGGGGCAGAAGGTAAATAAACATCTGCTGCTCACAGGAATTTGCATCACAAAACTGTATGGTATACTGCTTCTTTAGATGACAAAGTGCTTGTTCTCAGAAACAAACTTCTAATAGCGTGAACAAGGACATCTGCTTGTTTCTGCCATATTTAAGGAACAGATAATGACTGTTTGGTCAAGTTATCACTTCCCAATATGTAATATTCTTTTCATCCTGATTTCCAATTCAATTGTCTTGAGGTGAAAAAAAATCATAAGACTTTCCCTAAATATATTTAATGTCTAATTGCTCTCTTAACAATTGAAATTTTCCTTATCGACTAGTTTTGCAGTAGTAGCATAGTTCGAAAAATTACTTAGCATGTTTATTTTTAGACTACCTCATTCCATCTTTCTGTCACATCATGCTCTTTATCAAATATTCTACTATTTTCCAAGAAGGGGCTTGATAGAGTTACTATTAATAATCAAAGATGAAGACATAATGCCTCCCTTATTGTAATTTCTACCCTTTGCTGTGCAGTGATAAAAGGACAGGAAATTGTTTCATGTTTTATTTGTCTTTATATAATCACAAGTGTATATTGAGCTGATTTCCGTAATTCCCATAAAATCAGTTCTAAATATCCATTGTGCTTTTCGCTCACAGGCTACACAGCACTGCAAACCATGCACACTTCTGCCTCATCCCCAGCAGCTGAAGCATGCCATGGTGTTTGGGTTCATGTCGTGGGACTGCTCTCCAGCCGTACGAGTATGGGTCTCTGGTGTCCCAGCATGCTCTGGGACACAAGGCCATCTACTGGAGTTTCCATTCGAAAGTAGGACCTCTTCCACCCTAGAGTTTCCAGAGTGGTAAGCACTCTCTTTTCAAGAGCCCTATTCCATTGCTGGGTCTCCTTTGTGCTTTATCTGTTTGGACACATGTGGTAGTTGAAGAAGATGGATTTTGCACAGGATTTCTGAAATATCTGCTTCCTTTCCAGGTCTTTGATGAAGCGGGAATTAAAGTGTGCCGTCCCGCCATGGCTCCCTCACTGCTTGCATGCGTTCTACAGGGTATGGTTTGATGTCTTCTCACGCTCACTTTCATTCCCGCCTCCACCCCCTTCATTATGTATCGCTTCAGAAGATCAGGTTTTTCTTCTACATCACGGTCTCCTCTCTGTCCCACTGTTAACTGCATCTTTGGCTGATCCTGATTTTTCAAATTCCCTATTTTGCCTGCTCTCAGTTTCACAGCCAATGTGCTTTGTGTCTCTGTAGCGACATCAGCCTGTCTGTTGCTTCACTGGATTTTCCATTCAAGTCTCTCCCTTTTGGGAAAGTTAGATTTATTTGGGGTTTCACTAATGCGCTCTGGGCAGTATCTGTTTGGTTCATTAAGAATTTCTGACCATAGTTTATATTACAATCAAACACTTAGACATATCTCAAGTCTTGCAAAAGCTACCAGCCAAATGTATGATCACACAAGGATGGTCCGTAGATGTGTGGATTTTTTTTAATCTGTTTTTAATAGCAAAACTGAAATCATTTCAACTACAGGAAAGCACATCACCCCCACCTCTTGTGATGTCCTTTGTAAGGTTGGTAATACTCTTTTCTTTTCAGCTCATCTAGTATTTTTCGTCTGTTTTCCTTTCTTCTCTAGAGATTTACAAACAAGTTCCCCAATATAAAATGCCAAATTTTCTTGTCACATTTCTTTCTTTTCTAGAACGAATTCTGTCTTCCTACATAGTTGATAAATAGATCAGAAATTACCACTAAGTTAAGTTACCAGTTAAATTCTTTGTGATTCAACATTTCTCCTTTAGTTTGCCAAATGCACACCTCTTCTGTTCTTAGTATTATTTTCTTAAAATTTCTTCTGGGAATGTTGCTTCTCGGCAAGTTAACCAATTGGATTACTCTTGTCTTCATCTAGTTCTCTTTGTTTTCTGAAGCTTGTCTATTCCAGCATTGGTTATGTTTGTTTATCTTCTGTAGATCTTCTTTATCTTGGTATTCAATTGCCTGAAAGCATAATCTCTGCTTTCTGTTTAGCCCAGTCCTTGGAGTTCTTATTTAATCCTGTTTCATTTATGCTAAATTGTTAGTTCTCCCAAAAGGAATATGAGACGAGGATTTAGTAAGGAGTTTAGGACGTATAAAATATATGAATTCACTTATGGTCCATAAATGGGGCAAATAAAGTTTTCATCAGTCACCATGCACCAGCTATCATGGAAATGCTGAAATTTTACTTTGAAATTTAATTGCATACACTTGTGCTACTGCACTAGTGGCTATTTGTTTCTTATAATGTCTCTCATTTATCTAAACTATTGGCTTTTCGTCTGTGGGCAATCTCTAACTAGCTCCTAGAACTGCCCCTACAAAGGGTAGAAAGAGTGTAGGCATTGGAGTCACCTCTGCCAAACTGAAAAGCTTCCAGCTATGCAGATTTTCCTTTTGTTCTTCAAACAGCTTTTTTTTATCCCATATTCTATTGTACCTTCTGTTTCTTTGATTGAAATCCCTTGCCAAATGCTTTTGGAAAATCTAAATATAACTGCGTCCTCTGAATTTGCCTTTATCTTGGTGCTAATACCTTCAAAAGACTATTGCAGGTAAGATAAATGTTCCTTCCACTGTCCAAATTAATACGAAATAACACTTCAGTTGTGTGTGGATCCTATGGAATTTTGAGTAATGTGCACATTTTACTGTGGCAGTTTTATACTACTTCTATATACTGCAGTCTTTTCAAGTAAAGCATTGTTGCTATAACTACAGATTTTTTCAAAATTTTCACTCAAACTACAGAACCTTTTGAGCATTTTCATGTGAAGAGGGGTTAAGCTCTTTTTGGATGTTTCTTGAACTTAAGCTACCTATCAAAGAATAATAAATTAATTCACAAGCTGTAGTGATAACACAACACAGAAAAGGGATGCATAATATATACTTTTCAAAATGCAGTACAAATATTTATTTTTAATTTTTTTGAAAGAAGGAAAGAAAGAAAGGTCATTGTTACATATAGTTTAAGGGATACTAACAATTTTTCCAGGAAAGAAGTATAAATGCTTTCACATTTTTGAAAATCTGTATTTGTTTTCATGTATAAATATACTCCAGCTATTTATAGAAAATGCAAAAAAAAAAAATTCATGTAAAAAAATTCAGCTGAAAGTAGCTGAAAGCTGTTGCAGAAGTATTACATATGGCTTGCTCTATTCCTCATCTCCCTCAGCACTTTCTTATAGCACTTCTGGAAAGAGAATGGGTGTTTAGATGGGCCCTTGGGCTGAACCATGTCACCAACTCATCTTTAGTATTTTGGCCTCACATTTATGAAATTGATACATCCATTTATTCCTTCAGGAAAGTCCAAAAACAATTTTATGCTGAGTGACCACTCTTACAAAGCCCTCATTCCTTGTGCAAAGAATATTATGTAAATAATTTCTGCACATAGCATGTATTCTATATGTTGGAAATGTATACAGAATAGCTCTTAAAGAATCACAAGGTGAGATATAATTTAGATTTTGAACTAGTGTTGTCTATGATAATTTATTATGCAAACTGCTCATATTAAAACATATTACTATTCCATTTTTGTAATGATTTTTTTTTTAAAAAAAAGAGATTTGCATTGTGCTCATCTGGCAGTCTTCTGGGTAGTCTAGTTAACACCCAAACTCAAGACCTCTGAGAAGCAAAAATGAAGGGTCATTTCATATTCTCATTTCTTGAGTTTCCTAAAAACAGAAAATATGGAGTTCAAGTGTTAGGTAATGCCTGTTGATGTTATCCTGAATTCCCAACAAATCGTAGAAATTATATGCCTGCAGTCTGTATGGTTGCCCTGCATGTGGGTAAGGGGAGCTGATGTGATGTCACCTGAATGTGCCCAGGACGCATCCTCTCAGAAAGAGCAGGTGTCCAGACTTGAAGTGACCTTTTATCTCCACAGGCTTGCAAGGGTAGTTAGAAGTCATTTTGAAAGGGGGTTTGCAGCTTATTTCTGTAGTTGTTTCTTTGTGCCGCTACATCAGGGGGCATACTGAATCTGAGCATTAACTTAAAATGTCAGTTGCTAACCTTTTGAACAGTCATTCAGTGAGCTTTTACCATCTAATGACAGGCAGATATAATTAAGTGCCTAAATTTCCTGCATCTTTTTCCTAGAGGGCTTTTTCATTAGGACCACAAACAGCTCTTCATCCTGGAGGCAGCAGAGCCCCAGGAACAAATGGATTTCATTGTTTGGTTTCATGCTTTCTGACAAACACCTACAAAACGGTGCTACAATAAGAATGGAAACAGTTCATGCACACAGTCAGCTTTTGGCTTTACAGCATGCAAAATAGAAACTTGCCCCCAGAAGAAGTCACATTTTGTCTTGCAGAGACAGTCTACCTGATTGGAAACCCATTTAGCATTAGCAGGGAACTAGAAAAGGTCAAAATTTACACTTATTCACGATTTACACTGTAAAATCAGAGACAAACAATTCTTAAATGGACTAACCACGGCAGCAGAAGTGCAGGTTTCAGCATAGCTGGTCTCTTTCTCTAAGGAACAAGTGCATGGTGACAAAAGAGTGCACCAAAACAAATTTTCCTTGAGGGATCAGTTCTGTCACTTCTGTGCCTAGACAACTGTAGGAAAAAAAGGCCACATGCAAAAAGCAGGCTCTATAAGATGCTGTAATTCAGGACAGAGACTTCCATCCCCAGAGAACACTAGATCACCTAGGTGACAAACATATTCTCCTCCCTTTTCGAACCATGGGGAGCATCGCCATGCTCCTGAGGTACAGTATTAGGATCCCTCATTTCCCTCCTTACATTACTTCTGTGTTTGCAGTGTTTATTTTGTAACCAAGCGATTTCAAATGCGCTTTCAGAAACATTAAAGGTTGTGCAAATACTATCAAAAGTGATTTACCACACTTAATTTGAAGTAAAATATTTATCCTTTCTATGCGAGCCCTGTCACCTCTGTATGATGGCTGAGACATGCATCTAGTGGGAGTGTGCATGTAGATGAGAATCACACAAGTGTCCACCAGCAGCCTTGGTGGTCTCCTGTGCTGCCATTTGAGCTGTGTTTTTACACAGCCGCCTGTGGGGTCTCTGGTGACTGACTAGCTGCTGTGCCACCATGGTGGCAACCGGTTTCTTCACTAAAGCTCTGCAGGCTAAATACCAAGAGATTAAGGCAAGACAAACCTCAAAAAGGTTCGTTGTAAAGCACAGGCTGATGCAAGGGGACACCAAGTACTGAATCTTGTTTGCTTTATACACCTTACAGAGTAAGTTTCTTGAGGGAGGGATTGTTGTCAGTATTTTTAAAAGGGTCCTTGCCCCAAAAAAACTGGCCTGAAAATGCTGTTGGAGTGTGTATATGTTGCGGGATGGATGTATTTGACACAGTAATGATTTAGCAACAGTTCAGTTTTATTAATGATTTGAGATATATCAAGAGATTGAGTTCTAGCTGCACGTAAACATTAACTGATTCAGAGATTTACAAATTATTCAACTAAATAAATGAACAGTGACTGGATTACAGATTCGAAGATGACAAGATTCACACCAACTTATTACAAAGTGCCCCAAACTAATACACATGCATATGAGAATAAGCAAAGATGTATAAAGTGTTTATGCGCACGCGCACACCAACACACGCATACACTGCAGTTTATAACTGCGGAGATCAAAAGATCTCTTAGTATCACACGACTTTATTGAGTCAGGAGGTACCTTTAGTTTATACACATGTATGGAGAGAGAAAGAGCATCCATATCTATAAAGCAAATGCATACACACTTATAAGTGGAGAGGTGGACGAAAATTTCCCTTTTCTATTAGAGTAAATACAATGCATCGGCATTCCTCAACATGGGATTGCTGAAACTCAAGAGGGATTGTGTCATCCTGGTTTTCCAGTCCTCAAGGTGGTTGCCTGAGACAGCATCCCGACTCAGGGGAGGTACTGGCCACAGCCCGCTGCCATCCAGAAGAGCTCAAAGGGTCTTGCTAGAATTGCTACTTATAGGATCCGAGATAATTGACTTTTGTCAGATATTCTTCCACTCTGGTCCTGGCTTGGACAATGGGATAGTCCTTTCCATTTGTTAGCGAGCCCAGGACTTGTTAGGACTTGTGGTCCTGGTACCCCCATTTCCATGGCCACGATCCAAGTGTTGTCTGGCATAATCGATTATAGTTATTGTCGGTAGGAGCCATGGGGATCAGGTGCGCTAAGGAGTTGCCATAGTGTTCTGGCCCATTGCTTTCTCCCCTTTTCGTTCTTTCATGTTAGGCCATTATGCATCATTCTGGTTATTGCATTATTATTATTAAGTGGCCCAGGCAGGGAGGAAATCGTACCAGATACTGAGAGGCCTGAGAATAGGGGGGAGGGGGCAGGGAGAGGGCAGGGATCGCATCACCACAGTATAGTAAATGATTTTGTGTTTTCCTTTCTGACAGCATGAGAAACCTTATTTCAAGCTCTGAGGCAGTTTTTAAATAAGTAAAGAACCAACGATTTACCCCAGGGGACCTGCATTTGTGTGCACAGGCCACAGTGTCACCGAAACACAAGTTTTCCCTTTGTCATTTGACAGCCAGAGGCACGAGGAAGAGAGGACATGGTAAAAAAATCTGTTCTGTTAAATACCTTACAGGGAAGACTCAAAAAATGAGATAAAACAAAGAGCAGCCTAAGGTGCAAGGCAGTTACCAAAACTTGTGTACATCCTAAGTGGCATTTGATTGTACAGGAAGAATCAACAGCTTTAATGTTAAGCTAGTTTGGTTAGGTTTTAATGCATAAACGATAGCATTGCTTAGCATTCCAATGGGTACAAGCTTCCCTGGAACAATCTCCAAATCTGCCAGCAGTAAGTATGTATTCCTTCTGCTATTGTTATGCGCCTGTTTTCATGTAACTCTGCATTTGTGTGACTCACATTCACTGCATACCCAAACACAAATGTATGCTCTTGCTGGTGATTTTATCACATTGGTAATTCAGAGAACGTCTAATATTTTTCCTTCAGGTATATGGAAGTTGGTGTGTCTATGAAAAGGTTGCTCTCCTTTACCTTTACCCTGCATGGTGTTTCTAGAATTCTAAATATGCTGATTAATTTTTTCCGTGTCTCATTTCTCAGTGAAATGTTCTCTTGTAATTACAGATACCGACTACAAGTTTTAACATCTTCATTTTGAAACCAGTGTAGCAGTTAAGAGCAAGACGATGACTTTTTTACTGCCCTTGACACTGGTTGTGTGAAATACCAAGTTCAGGAGCGCACATTTGGTATATACAATATAGTTAGCAAGCTCTTTGGAAAATGACATTCGTATGCTGAACCACAAATATTTCCACTCATCTTTTAGGTCATGAATGATGATGAAGCTCATCTTCTGTGTTGGTAATTTTATTACAGTGATCAGATCAACTCAGGATTAATGCTTCATGGATTTGGCAATAGCCTCACACTGTAATATTGCAGGTCATGCTTTTGACAAGAGGACTAATTACATTGCTCCTGTGAAGGTTTGTCTATATTTATGTTTTTTCATTAGAATAGCTCCCAAGCCGTTTTTCAGACAGTGAGCTCACAGTACTTTGCTACAATTTTTTATTCAGAACAAAAAAGTAACTTTTCTTGAATTAGATTGTTCTCACATTCCCTCAAGCATCAAAAAGACGGAACCACTTTTATTTCAGATGGCTGAAAATTCCACCCCCACATACATCTTTGAAGATTAAAGGCAGGGGGGAGGGACGACTAAATAAATGGCTTTGCCTTGGATAAAGACCAGGCCTTTGGCGCTACAGATTTCATTGCCGAGAGAAAGAGATCAGAATGTTAACGTATATACAATTGGGAAAATAACATTGTGGTGTTATAACTCCTATAATTCAACTTGCCCAATATTTCTGTGTTGTGCTAGAAGAAATAGAATGTCAGAGAGCAGTAAATAAAGCTGTATGTTAATATGAGTATAAATTATAAGGCATAGCATGAGTAATACTTGTAGTTAAATTGGCCAGGATAAAAACTTATTGGTGCTGTCAGTCTTCATGCTTCAGGATGTCCATCGATCCCTCAAAAAGGTGAGGAAAAAAATTCATCCCCTCACAGCCCACTCTTCCTCCTTTCACTGCAAGTTTTTTGAGTATAAGTGTATTGATTGTTTGCATCCTGGTTTATTTGCTTTTGCCTGTTGTTGACTCCTGCTGAAGGTTACATGACATATTGGTTTAACCTGATAAAATAGTTCCTGGACATATCTGCAGCAAGCAGTGGTGAGGAATTATGTGGCCACATGTGAACCAATTAGCATTTTATTTGTTTTCTGATTTCCTGAAAAAGAGGTGTGTCAGATCTCAGTCTTTGGAAGATTAACCTATCATTAAACTCAGTGCTATAAGCAAGATAAAGGATTGTCAGCCAATAAGCTGTTGATTGAAAACCTGTTTTTTCTATGACAGTCAATCAGAGAAAGGTAAAAGCATCCAGTTTCACCCACATTTTTCTGCAAAAACTGCAAGCAGGATGCTGCACAAGAAAATACTGCCTTAAAGATAGAGGCCAGTTCCTTGGAAATTTGTCCCTAAAATCAGAACTGTGAACCATGATATTTTAACATGGAGGTACAGAAATACGATTTAACAACGTATCATAGGTTCTTGTAACTTACCCTATGACAGCAGTGGTTTGTAGGGGAATTTAATGATATCTTTCAAGACAGATGAATCTGTCCTGCTAGACACACAGGAGAGAGATCTTTGTCTCTGTGGTCCTGCTCAGCTACAGGCAGCGGTGCAGTACCTGGTCCAGAAAGGTCCGTGCAACATCTCCTCCACGCACCCCAGGCCATAGAGGAGTAAGTCACATCCGGAACATCCCATAACATACTCCAGACCTTTTGAAAAAGAAACACATTCTGCAGCGTGACACAGAAGGAGGCGTCCCAGGGAATGATTTCAGGCTGTGAAGGTGTTCAACAAACATGTTAAGTTAAAAATACCTCCAGCCTAGCTATTTCCTATATAATTTTGTAGGTATCCCTTCCCAATCTAAAGGAAAACACCTGTTTTGTGAACCATGGATGTTGTTACAATTGATGTGAAGGACAGCAATCCAGAAATTATCTGTGTGAGGAATTTCTTTAAAGCACCAAAGCTGTTGCATGAGAACAATTCATATCAAAATTGAACATAGGGGTGATCCTAAACCTCCTGCTGCTTGAAGAATGTTTTTAAAACTGGTGTCTTACAATATTGTACTATCATTAAGGAATGAAAGCAGTTGTGTATAAATATGAATTTACCAAGTTTCTTGTAAACTGTGGTGAGTTGACCTTGGCTGGACCCCAGGTGCCCACCAAAGTTGCTCTATCACTGCCCCTCCTCAGCTGGTCAGGGGGAAAAAAAAATATAACAAAAAGTGCATGAGTCAAGAACAGGGAGAGATCATTCACAAATTACCATCACAGGCAAAACAGACGTGACTCGGGGAAATTTAATTTATTACCAATCAAATCACAAGGATAATAAGAAATTAAACCAAGTCTTCGAACACGTTTACCCCACCCCTCCCTTATTCCCAGGCTTAACTTCACTCCAGATTTCTCCACCTCCTCCCCCTAAGCAGCACAGGGAGACAGGGAATGGCGGTTGCGGTCAGTTCATCACACACTGTTTCTGCTGCTCTCATCCTCAGGGGGAGAACTCCTCACACTCTTACCCTGCTCCAGCATGGGTTCCCTCCCACGGGAGACAGTTTTCCATTAACTTCTCCAATGTGAATCCTTCCCATGGGCTACAGTTCCTGATAAACTGCTCCAGCATGGGTCCCTTCCTTGGGATGCATTCCTTCAGGAACAGACTGCTCCAGCATGTGTCCCCCGCAGGGTCACAAGTCCTTCCTGGCGCCTGCTCCAGCGTGAGCTCCTCTCTCCACAGGTCCTGCCAGAAGCCTGCTCTGGTGTGGGCTTCCCACAGGGTCACAGCCTCCTTTGGGCATCCACCTGCTCTGGCATGGTGTCCTCCATGCGCCGCAGATGGATATTGGCTCCGTCACTAACCTCCGTGGACTGTAGGGGTACAGCCTGCCTCACCATGATCTTCACCACGGGCTGTGGGGGAACCTCTGCTCCGGTGCCTGGAGCACCTCCTCCCCCTCCTTTTTCACTGACCTTAGTGTCTGCAGAGTTGTTGCTCTCACGTATTCTCACTGCTCCCTCTGTCTGCAATTGCACAGGTTTTGGGGGTTTTTTTGCCCCCTTCTTAAATATGTTATCCCAGAGGTGCTATCAATGTCACTGATGGGCTCAGCTTTGGCCAGCAGCAGGTCCATCTTGGAGCCAGCTGGCACTATCAGGCATGGCGGAAGCTTCTAGCAGCTTCTCACAGAAGCCACCCCTGTAGCTCCCCAGCTACAAAAAACTTGCCACGCAAGCCCAATACATAAACCATGATAAAAGACTGTGTTGTGGCAGGAAAAGTAGCATGGATGAGCTCTAGCATGGATGGGCTTTCAATGTCTTAAAGCCAGTAATACTCTTAACACGGTGACTGAGCACTCTAAATATCTGGCTTGGGATATCATTTGCCTTAATTACTTGTGGATCATCTGTCTTAAAGTGCTGACTTTTGCTTGAAAACATAATGTTGATGCAGTTAAAGTCAACCTACAGACCTGCTAGATAAACTCAATTAATGCTTCCTTACAATTAGTTACAAAAATATAATCAACCTAGAATAATATCAAGAGGGTTTATCTTTCCCTCTCTCCAAGTCTCCCTCTCTGAAACAGAGAAGAGAAGAGAAGAGAAGAGAAGAGAAGAGAAGAGAAGAGAAGAGAAGA
>VZSF01006466.1:568766-598936 GCA_013398295.1 Chionis minor
TGAACCATGGATGTTGTTACAATTGATGTGAAGGACAGCAATCCAGAAATTATCTGTGTGAGGAATTTCTTTAAAGCACCAAAGCTGTTGCATGAGAACAATTCATATCAAAATTGAACATAGGGGTGATCCTAAACCTCCTGCTGCTTGAAGAATGTTTTTAAAACTGGTGTCTTACAATATTGTACTATCATTAAGGAATGAAAGCAGTTGTGTATAAATATGAATTTACCAAGTTTCTTGTAAACTGTGGT
Organism: Chionis minor; assembly: GCA_013398295.1. Classification (NCBI taxonomy): domain Eukaryota; kingdom Metazoa; phylum Chordata; class Aves; order Charadriiformes; family Chionidae; genus Chionis; species Chionis minor. The sequence goes on from VZSF01006466.1 coordinate 569,021, forward strand.
GAGTTGACCTTGGCTGGACCCCAGGTGCCCACCAAAGTTGCTCTATCACTGCCCCTCCTCAGCTGGTCAGGGGGAAAAAAAAATATAACAAAAAGTGCATGAGTCAAGAACAGGGAGAGATCATTCACAAATTACCATCACAGGCAAAACAGACGTGACTCGGGGAAATTTAATTTATTACCAATCAAATCACAAGGATAATAAGAAATTAAACCAAGTCTTCGAACACGTTTACCCCACCCCTCCCTTATTCCCAGGCTTAACTTCACTCCAGATTTCTCCACCTCCTCCCCCTAAGCAGCACAGGGAGACAGGGAATGGCGGTTGCGGTCAGTTCATCACACACTGTTTCTGCTGCTCTCATCCTCAGGGGGAGAACTCCTCACACTCTTACCCTGCTCCAGCATGGGTTCCCTCCCACGGGAGACAGTTTTCCATTAACTTCTCCAATGTGAATCCTTCCCATGGGCTACAGTTCCTGATAAACTGCTCCAGCATGGGTCCCTTCCTTGGGATGCATTCCTTCAGGAACAGACTGCTCCAGCATGTGTCCCCCGCAGGGTCACAAGTCCTTCCTGGCGCCTGCTCCAGCGTGAGCTCCTCTCTCCACAGGTCCTGCCAGAAGCCTGCTCTGGTGTGGGCTTCCCACAGGGTCACAGCCTCCTTTGGGCATCCACCTGCTCTGGCATGGTGTCCTCCATGCGCCGCAGATGGATATTGGCTCCGTCACTAACCTCCGTGGACTGTAGGGGTACAGCCTGCCTCACCATGATCTTCACCACGGGCTGTGGGGGAACCTCTGCTCCGGTGCCTGGAGCACCTCCTCCCCCTCCTTTTTCACTGACCTTAGTGTCTGCAGAGTTGTTGCTCTCACGTATTCTCACTGCTCCCTCTGTCTGCAATTGCACAGGTTTTGGGGGTTTTTTTGCCCCCTTCTTAAATATGTTATCCCAGAGGTGCTATCAATGTCACTGATGGGCTCAGCTTTGGCCAGCAGCAGGTCCATCTTGGAGCCAGCTGGCACTATCAGGCATGGCGGAAGCTTCTAGCAGCTTCTCACAGAAGCCACCCCTGTAGCTCCCCAGCTACAAAAAACTTGCCACGCAAGCCCAATACATAAACCATGATAAAAGACTGTGTTGTGGCAGGAAAAGTAGCATGGATGAGCTCTAGCATGGATGGGCTTTCAATGTCTTAAAGCCAGTAATACTCTTAACACGGTGACTGAGCACTCTAAATATCTGGCTTGGGATATCATTTGCCTTAATTACTTGTGGATCATCTGTCTTAAAGTGCTGACTTTTGCTTGAAAACATAATGTTGATGCAGTTAAAGTCAACCTACAGACCTGCTAGATAAACTCAATTAATGCTTCCTTACAATTAGTTACAAAAATATAATCAACCTAGAATAATATCAAGAGGGTTTATCTTTCCCTCTCTCCAAGTCTCCCTCTCTGAAACAGAGAAGAGAAGAGAAGAGAAGAGAAGAGAAGAGAAGAGAAGAGAAGAGAAGAGAAGAGAAGAGAAGAGAATAAAGAAAAATGAAAAAAAAAAGACAAGAAAACCTACTGATATAGTATATAGGAGGTGAAGACATCTATTATGTATTAACTTTCAGAAATGGAAATTTGATAGCCAGAGGCTAATTTGCAAAATTATAAAGAAATACAGGAAAAGTAATTTCCTGAAAATAGTGTGAATCGAACACTGTTTAATCGAACAAGTTTAAAAGGTATTAGATTACTTTCATTAATTTGTTTTAGCGCTTTGCTGCAGCACACAATGGGTCTTTTAGAGTACAAAGACTAAAAAACCCCTCCTAATGTCATTTTTAATTGAACAAAAGAAATCTGCACCAATTTATGACACCTTTGGTGGAGAAAGAGAGGGACTTTCAAATTAAGGAACAGTTTCTATAATAGCGGTATGGATAGATAGCAGGCTTGCATTAGGAATTAGCAGTCAATTTAAAAGCAGAATATTCCTGAGCTGATTGAAAGCCAAATAATTTCCTTCCATTAAACTAAATGTCAGTAAGGTTTTGAGTGCTTATAGCACACAGCTGTTTCTCATAAGGGATACGAAGTCTGGCACTAAGCAAGGCACTAAAGGTGTGTGTCATTTATTATCAGACCATGGAATTTATCCATTTGGGGGCGATATCACAGGAAGTTGTTTAGGTTGCAATACTTTTGGTCAAAATGAACCATCGTTGTGTTGCTTTCACTTACATTGTGTTCCATGTTTTTCCTACAAATAAATACCTGTCTATATGCAAATTAAGTCTCTTTCAAGAGGCAGCATTTGTGACAGAACTGGAATATAAATTTGTATCATCTGGGCTGAGTTTACAGGTCTTACTAAATCATGTTACAAATGACATTGCCTGGTAGCTGTTTCCTCACCATAAGAGAGAGTCTGTGCTGCTGATGTGCAAACAGAACTTGAGTCCATATGCAGTACTTAATGCTGCTAAGCCAATTGCATCTTGGGAGGAGGCTTTTTTGTGTTACACTGAAAATTTTATTTTATTGACTAGGAATTCACCATGGTACAATTTCTACCCACTCTTTATCATTTGATCCTAATCTGTCTTTAATTACTGCTTAGGCACTATTCTGGTTGTCCTATAAATGATGAATAGCTATGAACTCCCTACAAATTGCTATGCTTCAAACATTAAAATTTCAAAATTACTGCATAATTCTCTCCAGGTATGCCGCCTACTACAATGCTTACCTTTTCTGATTCTTTGTGAGTTTCTTTTAGCCCTTATGCCGTCATCTCAATATGTATGAAACATACATACATATATCTTACACTATGACTTGCCTAAGCCACGACTACATGAACACAACTGACAATCTAGTCTCAGATGGTTGGCCAACAATTAGGTCAGCTGATCACTACGCAATGTACCTTTAATTGCTTTTCAATTATGCTGTTCTGTGCTTGAAAATTAACATAAGATTTAATTGCCTTGTGTTCCCTTACCAGCTTCTGTTACCCTAGAGCTGGCAGTTTTTACCCCCACTTTCTTTGCTTAGCTATCTGCACACAGTCCTTCTCTCATTCTTACGTTTCAAGCCAAGCAAACTCTGACATTTTGGCAGAACAAAGGAAGGTAGGAATTTTCATTACTACCATGCTCAGGCTCTTTGTGAAAACTGGTCTGGGTCTTCTTAAATTGCTGGATATCTGGCAATTTTACAGGCATTGAAGATCAGTCATTTAATCTGTCAGACGGAATAATGTAGGACAGATTTGATGGCTAGTTTGCAGAACACACACTATTTCTGCTTCAGGGCTAGCTGGAATGTCTGATAATCATACATTATACCATGCCTTACCTCATTTTCATTTGTTCAAATAGGTAGTTCATTATTTTTAACACTTCTCATCACGCCTGAATGCTGCCAATAATAGCTTCAGTATTGATTTCTATTTGAAGGCATGTGATGCTAAGAACTGCAGTAAGTTACACCTGTCTTGATCCTTTATTTCCTTGGAAAGTATGATGTTGCTTCCTTTCCTCATCTCCTTAATCATCTGTTTGGCCTTCTTGTCATTAGCTACATCAACACACTTCAGGGAAATGGCGTAGCTAAGGCTTGTCTAAACTGACTTGAGAACTTACTGTAGCCACCTGAGATGGACAAGAGCATTTAATGCTCTCCCTCCTGCTGTCCACTTCTGATCCATTAATAGCACCCTGCACTTTAGGAGCTCTTTGTTTTGTTTTCTTACATATTCTTTAATTCTGAGGAGTTTGGTGTGGGTTTGTGTTGGTTTTTTTTCAAGTTAGAAGCTGGCCTACCTCCTTTTGTGAGCGAATAATTCCTGACTTTACATGACTTCTATACCAGACATCTAGACCTGTGATTAACTTTTGTGGCTGGTCTGATTTGATTATAGGTGATAATCAACTTTCTTTTTCCACAAAGAAAGTTACAGTACTGTACACAGACACTTCATAAAACCATCTTTCCAGGGCATCCGTACTGATAAGTGATAGTGCACATGGATGGAAGACAATCAATGTCAATTACTCTGTGAAAAAGCCTCTACTATTCTCAGATGGTAACTCCTACCACCTCTATAATAAAGGCCTGCTACTAGCTCTGTTACAAATTCCTGTTCTTCCGAAATATATTGTACTTCTCAAAGTATACTCTAAGATAAAGCTTGGTATAATAAACCTAATATCCAAAAACAAGTGTGAAATTACCCTCTCACTTTTCAGTAGACAGTAAAACACGGCAGTTGAAGCAATTACGTGTTATATATATGACAGGAAATTGTAGGCTAGGACACATCTACACATCTGGTCAAACAGGGGATTCAGTTTCTGTCTCCGATAGACAGCCTGCATCCATCTGAGTGCTTTCCCTGCAAAACCAGCCTTGCTTCTGCTTCTTCCTTTTGGACTTTGCATGTAAAAGGGCAGAATGAGCGAAAAGGCTGACCTGCTGCTGCCTTGGGCTGTTGGGTGGGAGGTTTGAGCTCTTTCACTCAGCTTTTCACAGCAGCTGTTAGCAGCGTTCTTCCACCAGCATCAGCTCAGCCAGTTTTCTTAAAGGTCTGCATATTTCCTTATGATGTTATTTAGTAACTGTCAGGATATAGACATATTTAAGATAATTAAGTCAGTCAAAGAGCTTGAAAAAAAAGCTTGTTCTTTTTCACCTACTCCAGCAAAATGCTTTGTGTGTGCACACAAATTTCTTCATTCCATATTGTGGCCAGCAACTGAGTACCCACCAGCCACTTACTCACACCCCCGCCCACCTCCATCCCCCAGGAGATGGGGGAGAGAATGGGAAGAGAAACAGTAAGAAAAATTTGTGGTTCAAGATAAAGACAGTTTCATAATAATGATGAGCTGGTGTCTAAAAATGTATTGGACTGAAATGGGAAACAGCTAGCAAGGAAATATTTATAGCTCATCTCTGCCTTTTTGAACCTACTAACATCAGTGGAATTATTTCTGATGAAAATCAAAGCAAAGGTAAAGTAGGATGCAATTGTACCGATGAACCAATGGCATCTGACTTGTTAGCTATAGCCATGTTTTTATCAAAAGTTAGGTAGATTAACACACAGGAAACTTGACTTTATTATAAGTGACATTTTATAAACTTTGCTTTGAGATGAGACTGAAGACTTACTCCTGCATGAGAAAATTTAAGAATAGGTTTATTGATGATAGGGAAAAAAATTGCTGCTCTGAGCTTTAATTTGCATTCATGAGATTTTATTGCTTTTGAGTGTTTTTTTAACAGAACTATTTATATAACAAGACTAAAACCTTATTTTGCTAGTACGTCATATGGAACAGCAACTAACCAATCTGAATGCCATCTGCCCATTACAGATTATTTACTTGAAAGAAAAGTCATCCTGAAGAGCCTTTTGTTCTGCTTGTGCTCAATACAGAGCAATATGATTCCTCTGTGTAAGCTCTTTTAAAGAAATCATTGCTAATATTTTTAAAATAATAAGCATGTAGAGCCTTACTAAAGGTAAATATGTTTAAAAGTTGTTTAAAGATACCATTTTCAAATAATTTAGCTGATGTTCTTGGCCAAGTCTGTAGGCTTATCTGAGAGCAGTGAAAATGTTACGATGTACAAGCATGTATTTGATGAGGAAGAAAAGGGAAGTAGTTTGCTGCTTCTAAACCAGACAGGTGACAAGAGTAACCACGTATTTGGAATAGCTGCAGCTAATGATACAAAGCATAATGCAATGCATAACATAGGTCATTCTATATAAAAGGATGAGGTAAAAACTGGGGCTAATGATGCCTTCAGGTTTCAGTGATGATCTCTCTTCCCTGGAGAATTATGTCTGATGTCTTGAATTTATGCTTTATTTTTGGTGACTGCATAACCACTAAATATATTTCACTGATCTTATTCATCAAAATGCTAAAAATGTCCTGATTTCCAAAAACATTTCAGACTGGAGGCTTTCTTCAGTCAACAGGTGCACTGATAAATTTGGACTATCTTCAGTGTATTTAATTTACAAAATATAAATATTAAAGTATTAGTATTATCTGAGGATTACATGACCAGGAGTATTCTCCTGAGACAGTTTCCCACTTCCTCATCCCAGAATCAACTATGTCATATCACTCTGTTCATAAACCAATTAAGATCCATCTTCTAGTGCAACAGATGATCAGCAGCCTCTCCTTTTACCAAAATTAACAGAAACTGTTCTCTTTGCTAGCAACCTTTTCCCAGATTTGACTCTTAATGGAGTCTTATGTAGGAAATTTTGCCTTCCATACCCATTGAAATGATTCTCTTAGTCTTTTAAAGATTTAAATCATAATTCCAGTCAATTTAACTAATAATAATCTCATATGTGACATTTTTCTGTAAATAAATGCCTCTATGTAAATTACATCTATAGAATTCTTGTTTATTCTTGCTCTTCTTCATTTCCTGGTACTTCATTTGATAAATATAGGGTTAATACAATAAATCTGGCATTCTTCATGCAAACACAGCCTCAACTATTTTCAGAAAGACGTTAAAAGCAGGAATTAAACACCTATTCCCTAAAATACCAAAAATCAAAAAGGGTTCTTCTAAGACCCCGCTGTTCACCCAGTATATTAAAGTCAAGGACTTGTCCAAGGTTTCAGATCCCTTAATTATGCCAGCTTAGCTTCAGTTGTACATTTTTAGCATGTAGTTATACCAATATAAATACTGCTTTATGCAGCTCGCAGAAAATATATGTACCACTGTAGCTGCTTAACTCCAGAGTGCCAAACACAACACAGAGTCTTGCAAGGCTTGGAACAACATCTGCGATCAGACATTTGCTAGGCTGCGGTTGTCGGATGCCTGACCCTGGTCTTGTCAGGATGGTTAAATGCAATGTAGCACTCAGCCAACTCTCTTGACTTTGTTGGATGAAGGAGTTTAAAGACATGTAGAGTGTTGCTGCACAGAGGTAAGACACATGGAAAAGACACTTCAGTAACATTAATGCAGATATTAAAATAATGCTACATCAGAATAAGGTAGTATCGGGACAAATAGTTTTTCTGCAGTACCTCAATCATTTACCTTTAAGTGGTATCTTGGACTGCTGCTGCGTGCAGTATTGATTTCTGCACTTTACAGTATGTATCAAAACTAGGAATTGTTGCTTTGAATTTTCTTGTGTGCTTCTCTTAAAACTCAGTGAAAGGAAGCCCACTGAATAAAGTTTTATTTTTAGCGGATTTATCAAAGTAATTTAATTTTTATGGAGACAGAAGCAGTCAGAATATTGGCTTGGCAGTACTAAAATACTAGATATGTTAGTGTAAAATATGCATCATTAAAAACAAAATTCAAAATAAATAACACTAGCTGTTTCTTAAAAGACTTGGTCTGTTTCCCATCTTCCTCATTTCTTTGCAAAAGTGCCTATTCACTTATCACTTATTTGATTTTGCACATTTAAGCTAATCAGTTTCTAAGGTTTCACACCACCCACTTCTTATGTGTTCTTTAGTAAAATTTACAATGCTGATTCACTTGTCTTCCTGGTCCAAAAGTACCTGTCTCCTGTTGGATGAAAGAATAAGTTGAGACATGCCTTCTGTTCATACCTGCCTGATATTACTGAACTCCAGCTGGCAAAAAAGTTGATTTAATCAATACTTTCCTGGCTTAGACTGCGCATATCACACTCTACCCTACATGGCCAGGCTGTTAAGGAGACCATGCTTTTCTAAGCAACATATACTCTTGCTCCCAAAGAAAAAGCAGATGCGTAATACCTAAGCTGCTTTCACTCCACTTCTTCCAAACCCTTTCAGCATTTTCTCTTCCCGAGAGGCATTAGTGCTGCCATAACTTGGAAGGGCTCAGACATATTGACTCCATTTGCAAGCCTTTCTGTCAGCCTTTTGCTTTCACTTTGCTCTTACAACTCTAAATGCACTTCTTCTGCTCCCTGGCCGAAGAGGTTGAGGCAGCCATCCCTTATTCCCTGCTTTCAGGGCCAAGTGAGCTCTAGTTCTGGAAAGTTCCCCAGACCAGAGCCCTGGGGCCAGAGCCCTCAGCCCAGCGCAGGCTTCAGCTGCTTCCACAACCTTGACTCAAAAATAAGGACAGTGTGGTCTCCCTGATTTCAAGTTCTAGTTTGACACTTACTGTGTCAGATTTAACATGCTAACTGTTAAGAAGGCGATAGGAAGGGTACCTCTGACTTTCTTTAAGTTTATTCTGTTCTCTGCTTAACTAGTGTACTGAAGAAATCTGCACCATTGGACAGCAAGCTGATGCAGCGACCATGGGACCTTCCCTGTGCATGTGGAGGAGGACACTGGAAGTGGCAGCGTCTCATTTAAGGTAAGCATTGCTATGGCAAATACCTGAGCAATCCCGCCGTGCTCATTTTGCGCGCAGGCAGGTTTGAATCCAATTTCAGCCTGTGCTTCAGAGCCTCCTGCAGAAATACAAAGAAAGTTTGAGCACTGTACAAAATACCCAGAACATAATAAACATCTGATCAGGTTTTCACCAGTCTATGACGTGTGCCCTGCAGTTTTACTTAAGCTGAAATTTTCAGGTGCACATAAGTCACCTGGAGTGTGCTCTTGTAAGACCATGCTTGGGTGAGAGTTACAGTTTTGAGGATTTGGCTCCTCCGCGTTGTTTGTTCATGTTAGGACAATGCTATTCAGCTGCATGAGCAGTGGTTTGTTAAATAAGAAAAGGAACGGAGAGGTTCGTCCCTTCACAAGCCGAATTCCCATCTTACAACATTATATAACCCTAATCCTGGTTTCAGCACTTCAGCAGGATGAAAGTGGCAGGTATTTGGCTCTTTTCCTGTCACATCACCATAGTGTAACGGTGGATTTAGCAGGGTGAAATGAGGATTTTCGTCTCTTACTACCTCTTATGTCTCTCTCTGAAGCCAGTAATAGCCACGCTCCCTGCGGGTGTTCAGGGCTGCCTTTCAGGGAGTGAAAGACTGTTCCTTCTTCTGGACAGTGAACTGAATTAAAAGTGAAGCTGCAAGTAGTTTGGCCTTGGATAAGGGAGGAAATATTTGGTTTAGTGCTGAACTCAGCAGTCAGGAAATTGCATAAATTGAATAAGTTTTTTGGCAGATACTGTGTTTCTACCAGATTTGGAGGAGGAATGGGGGCTTGAGAGTGTAACTTTGAAACATTGCACTGAGAATTTAAAGTATATGTATTGTGGCAGCAGTGATATCTAAACTCTTAACTTCATAAATAAAATAAACTTTATAAACTTGAAATAACTAAACCTTGCAACTCTCCTTCACTTTTCACTGCATTTTTAATTTGTCTCATCACGTACTATGTGTTCCACATAGGGAGTAAAATACCAAACTTGCAGATTTGGCTTCAGAGACTGTCTGCTCTGTAATAAAAAGCAGTGTGTTACGTCAGGTTCTGAAGACAGAAGCAAAAAGAGTTTTAGTTATTTTCAAATCATTTATCTCCTGAAGCAAAAAGGAGTGATGTACTAAGCAAATGACAGAATTAGGGACATATTCCATAGTCCTGTTACATTGATCATTAAAACTAAGAAGCTCTAGGTCAGGTATAAAAAGCATCTGGTCTCATCGTAGGCTTCTGCTCTGCAGGAGTCTTTTATATTGAACAACCACCAGATAAAGTATAATTTAGTATATTCTTCTCAAACTAAAGAAAAAAATATAGGCAGGAACTAAGATTAAATAGGTAAAACTTAACCAGGCTTCTTATTTAAGGATTATCAACTTGTGAAGTGAAAAAGTACGGAGATGAAGAGCTTTAAAGATATTCGTTAGCAAAATGATGGCATCTTTGTTTCAGTGAATATAGTTGCTGTGGCCAGCGACATCATTAAGACTGTTAATATAATTGCTCTGAATCATTTTCTGAGAGGAGAAGAACAATTCCTAAATTAGAAGCAATGTTGAAATTACTCAAAAACCTTTTAATAACTTTGACAGAGGAAAAACTGCTGTGTTTTGTTTTGTTATTCTTTGGTAGTGTAGATACAGTTTGTAAAAGAGCAAGAGCATGCTGCAGTTGAACTGCCAGATTATAATTCATGCATTAAACAGTCTCTTCAAATGTGTGTTACATGAGTGATATAGCAGCCTTATCATTATTATGTGCCTGAAACCGAGCAGACGTCCAATAAAATTGCCAGAAGTACCAGTGGCTCCCTAAGGTGACTTTTCTGTCAATAGGGAGAAATGCATTAAAGGCAGCCTTTCAACACTGCTCAACTGTTCTTTCAACACTGGTTCCCACTGTTCTGTGGGAAAGCATAACTGCCTCAAGGCCAGAAGCACAGGCATCTGAAATGCCACCAGTGGCAGCCTTTACAATCAGACTTTTTGCAGGTAAAATTAAGCTTGTAAGGAGCCAGCTTCCCTTACTCTCCAAGTGCAGCGGCACAATAATTTAATGGGCAAGGTAGGGTCTGACACAAGCTTGCAGTATCCAGGTGTGTTAAGCCTCTGCCTGTGATTTGGGTTGCACTTCATTTACTGAAATGGCATACACGATTGGTTTGCATCCATCTTAAGGCATTCTATAATTCAAGCAGGCTTATTAGGCAACGCAGACTAGGCAACATGAATATCCTGCCTGAGAGAAGGTCCTCTTTCAAGCCCTTTTCTCTGTTGCTACTCTTACCCTTCTTACTGAACTCACAACCACCACGCGTGCAGCTAGGGACGTGAGTAAATACACTGTATGTTGTTCAGCGGAAGCTGTCGCGTCCCTGCAGCAGAAGGCAGCTCTTCTGCACCCCTTCCAAGGACAGAGTGAGGGGAGCGGGAGGGAACCTCATCCCTGAGATACCAAGTGACTCAGTCAGGTGTCAGACCTGCACGTGCTGTTTCTGACCCCAGCATGGTGTCACTGCAGCTCTGAGACAAATCTCTTTCTGTGCTGCAGCTTCTTATCTGAAATACAAGGAAGCGTTTTGTAAAACTTGGAGTTTTTCCATCACTAAGGCAAAATTAAAATTAAAAAAAGATGTCTGTTCTGCTGGCACGCTGTGGAAGACACATTGATGGCATTGGATAGCACAGACGCATAGTGAAGACACTGGATAGCACAAATAGTCGGACTGCAAATCTTTAATATTAAACATAGCAAATTACACATGATGGCTGCCAGATGGTTTACTACCATCTTTGGTATCCATGGTTGAAAAAGCAGAATTAATATTCATAACATTGAGAAGATTTCTGCTACTTAAAAGTGTTCTAAATTGGAAACTGCGCACTAAGTAAATTTTCTGCTAGTTTTTCTAATAGGATGGTGTGCACTGAAATCTTGTAAGTGTACTTTGCCTGTATGAGGCATTTTCTTGATGTTTCTTTACTCTAAATAGGGGGAATATCCTGCTGTCTTAAGTACTTCTGATACGCAGATGGAGACAGAGTTCCTATTTCACCAGAAACCACGGTGGCACCGTGTGTGAGCCAGCATGGGTGGAAGAACTACACAAAGAAGAACAACCACAAAACCATGTATGAAATGCAAAGAGTAAATTTAATCCAGATAACTCGTGAACTTAAGTATCTGAAGCAGCACCCAGGCAGAGGTGTGGAAGCGGGGAATGATGGTGTCACAGAGCTGCAAAGTCCTTTCTAGAGAGTTTTCCCTTGTTAGTGAGTGAGAGTTTGAACGTGCTGTTCGTGCCTGTATATCAGGGGTTCAAGCAGGCGCCATTTTCCACTGTGCTTTGATCTTCCCCAGCAGCAGGGCAGGAATCTCAGGCATGTTTGATAAGGTGCCTCTGAGTCCATCACAGGCTTATGTTGTCTAAGTTCAGATGTTCTACTTGTCGAGCCCATAAGACTAAACAATGATTAGTGTGATATATGTGTTTTCTGACACCCCAGGTGCAAGTCACTTAAGCGTGTTTAAAATCCTCCTTGCTGATCTTGCATTACTTTCCCACACGCCGACGTGACGACGCTACAGAATTGGTATGAAGACGTGCATTGACACAATTTTTCCAATGAGTTTTGCAAGGGAAGTGATTGGCCTCTCCTGTTTTTCAGTGTGGGCAGTGTCTGCTTTTGTCCCCAGGCTCAGCTGTGTTGAAATTTTGCTTGAAGCAATGCACAAGGTGCAGGTGTCGAGGTGCTGCCATCAGGGGCGGTAGGGGTGGCTCTGACCGACCCACCACAGGGCATGGCTGAGCCCCTCCACCGTGGTGGTGGCGCCTCAGGGAAAGCCTGTGTCTGAAAGGGCAAAATGCTGCACAGTCAGCGAGCACTGAGTGAGGGGAAGAGCGTGAGAAACAGCCCTGCAGACACCAAAGTCAGAGAAGGAGGAAGGGAGGAGGTTCTCCAGGCACCCATGCAGAGATTCCCTTGCAGCGTCGGGAGAAGACCACGCTGTAGCAGGCATCCACGCTGCAGCCTGTGGAGAGGACCATGCTGGAGGAGGTGGACATGCCCTGAAGGAACTGCGGCCCATGGACAGCCCGTGCTGGAGCAGGTTTGTCCCAAAGGACTGCAGCCTGTGAGAAGGACCTACCCTGGAGGAGGGGAAAAGAGTGCGGAGGACAGAGGGGCAGACAGGAGCTCTTATGGACTGACAACAGGCCCCATTCCCTTCCCTGTGCTGCTCGGGAAGGGTAGGTAGAGGAGCTGGGAATGAGAGAGTGAAGTTGAGTGTGGAAAAAAGGGGGGCAGTGGGGAAGGTGTTGGTTTTATCCAGCTTTCCTTCTCAGCACGGTACTCTTATTTTAATTGGGAATAAATTATTTTTCTCCAAGTCAAGTCTGTTTGCCTGATGACAGTATTCGGTAAGCAATCTCCCTGACTTTATCTCATCCCGTGAGCTTTTTCATCTTATTTTTTCCCTCATCCTGCTGAGGAAGCAGAATGAGAGAGCGGCTGGGTGGGGATCTGGCAGCCAGCCATGGTCAACCCACCACAATCATTTACAACAGAAATTGGTACAGTTTAGGAGTCCCTCTTTAAGTACAGCTAGTCAGCTTCATTATTTTTACCAGTCCACGTTACACGTGCTTAGCTGTATGTTTTGTCTCTGTAGACAGATTGTTACCCGCTTGTTTCTAAAACTCTGCAGAGGGACAATGAATTCAGAAGACATGACTACAGTACCATCCAGAGAAGCTGCAGCTCGCTCTACCCCTGTTAATAAGCAGTTTTCCTCCAGCCTCCGCGTATTGCTAATCCAATTTAGGGAGGGAACAGCTTCCTGACACCTTTGAGGTGAAAGTCAAAGACCAGATATTTTCATGCGAACTTTGAATTTGCATCAAGGACCCAAGAAACATATAGATTTGTTTTCAAGAATCTTTTTATATTTTGTCCTATGCTGTCTCGCAGCTTCACTAAAGTAAACTAAAGTTTACAAGCTACGCATGTTTAATGGGGGCTTGTGTTACTGGAAGATACCAGAGGTTGGTTGGTTGTTCAAAGAGCACATTCACATTCTCTGAGGTTTGTCTCAGCAGCAAACTTCAGGTTTTCAAACTTTTACAGGAATTGACCTACAGAATTAAACAGCCGGCTATGGTTCTTCTGGTAAACTTTCTTTTACGTCAAAGGATGTGAAACTTATATTAGTATCAGAGGGCAGGTTTATCAGTTGTCCTGGCCTTTTTCTCCAGTACTGCAGACATATTATCTTTTAAATACTCCAATGTCACCTTTAAGGTATAGGACGATAACTCAGCTGCAAAAATGTCATTATTCACTAGCTGATGGTAAAGAGTTAGTATGCTCATCTAGGGCTTCCACACCCTCCTGAATTTAACTGGGGTTCTCTGCTTTCTCTATTTGCTTTTGTTCAGCTGTTGTTTCTTTACAAACCTCTCTTGTCTCCTGTTATACACGCAGAAAATGCTCACCTCCTGAGTGTAAATTCTAATTATTTTTTCTTCTAAATAAAAGCAGCCAGAGATTCCTCCTGAACAATTAAAGAAGTTAGAATCATGCTACATCCAGGTAAGAAATATTATCTAAAATTCATTTCTATTCCAAGATGATGTGCCACTAAACAGGTGTAATTATTCTTTGTGGATGCTATTTTCCAAGGAAAAGAGCATTCTTTGGTTTGTATTCTTGAATTTATTAAAACAAGTATGTTTGATATTCCAGAGAGCCTTCTTAAATTATGTGACATAGCCGAAAAGGTTAAGCCTAATTCAGAAAAACTGAGCTCAACTTTAGCTTTCAGTTATTGTTGCAAAATATTGTGGCGGTCAAGACTATCAAAAGATTAATACAGAAATAATTTAGTTCACTTAAAAGTTTCTTGTGAATTTTTTGGGGGTTCTGAATACATTAATTTCTCAGTAACAGGCTGGAAAATTTGGTTTCAAACAGTGCAAAAAAAGGGTGGTTATGTTTGAGTAAATCTTCAGACTTAGAGGAATTGTTCTAGAAGTGCATCTTGTTTCTTAGGCAAATCACATCAACGTGATGATTTTTAAGAACTGTGAGAAGCAATATTAGCCTATTAAAGGTCAGTTTTCCAGGCTCACACATCAGCACTTGCTGTCAAGAATAGTTCACTGTGATGTGCTTTTCAAAGATGAGGCCCGGTTTAGGAAGTAAACGAACTTGGAATACTTAGAATATTTTTTCCCTTTTTGTATCTGCTCTGGGAAAGAACTTGGTAAAATCTTCATGCTTGCTGTTATGTGCTGAACGTGATTTTTAAGGAATGAGAATTTTTTCTTGCCACCCCATATCTTCCTGAGACTTCCTACCACCTCAGTGGATATTGTTATTCTCTAAGAAAAAGGTAAGTTTGGCACAAATTAGAGACTTTCTTAAAATGCTAACTAATTACATTGAAAGATCAGCTGAGGTCTCTATTTCCAGCTAAGTAGAATGGCTGAGATGAACCTACTTGGTTTCGTAAACGGAATATGTAACCTCTGCTTCTTAAGCCAGAGAGCACTTTTCTTTACAAGAAATTAAACCTTCAAAGAGCCTTGGAACCCAAATCACCCTTTTTCCCTTTGTTTCTTTTCAAATTTTGATTGCAAGTCTGAATCCAATTTTTCAGACCTTTGAGTTCAAGTGGTTTACTCTTAACAGCAAATGCTGATATGCTGACCTATTACACAATGATGAAAATATTTTAAATACAGAAATCTGTAATACATCTGCAAATTTGTCAGGAAAAAGTGATCTTTACTCTCTAAACTCTACCAGATTTCCTGAGCCTTTACTTTAATTGCATGTGTTGATTAAGCACGTACATTCCATTTTAGAAGTAAAAGCATTGAAGTTGTGCCTTCCTACTCATAGAGTGCAACTTCTTAGTGAAGAGTAAATTCTTTAACATGTATTTTCATCAGTTTTTCAGACTGTAACACAGAGGAATACTCTTTGTCAATACTCAGTGAAAAAACACTTGAATAAATGTTGCGCCTACTGATTTTTTTTCATATCTTAAAATTAGTCAAGAATTACAGCAGACAGGAACTATCTTTGAGATTGCTGTGTCAGCATGAGACAACTTTGCAGCACAGTCAGTGCTGCATAGCACAGTGGTGATAAATTTCCTCCTGAGGAATATAAAGTACAAAAGGTTGAAAGATTTTCCTACATCTTTCTTTTAAATTAAATTCCATGCTGGTTTTATTTTTTGTGTATTGCCTCTCAGGATGTAATACCAAATGCTGATTGTAAGATAAAAAAATACCAGTTTCCTTTTTGTTTTCTTTGTCCTATGCGATTAACAGATCTTCGTCTCAAGTATTTGGGGTCCTTCTGACAGAAAAACAGAAGGGAGAAAACAAAACTTACAAAATTTTTCAGTCTGACCTCAATAATGTAAAAAACCTGGCATTGTGGCTGTCAACAGGCTGGCAAAGGTTCAGATACAACTTTTTGGATATGCTATAAAGTAAGTTACTGTAATCACCTGAGTCCATTCTGCATCATTTGCTGTTGACCAGACGCTATCAACGGCTGTACCTTACAGGCCATTGTTTGCATATCCTCTGTTATGGGTTATTAACCATGATGGGTTATTAGCTAGTAATTCAGATGAATATTTATAGGAGTCCTCAGTAGAAATATATTTCAAACGGAGTTGACTTTATTTAGGGTATAAACCAAAGCAGTCTCTCTAGGTTTGAAAGACTTTTTCATTACTTTTATAAATTAAAAAAAAAAAGGGGGTGGGGGGGAGAAAAATTCTATCCCTTACTGCATCTACAAAGCAGAGTATGCCAGCAAACTGCAACAAAGCTATGAGTTGCAAACACAGCTGTTCAGGGAAAACTTAGGAGCCCGAGGGGAAGGATGACAGAATTGCTAAAGTGCTCTCACAGGATAAATGACATTTAATTTCAAATATTTCTTGTTATTAAACAAAAGAAGAAAAATGCGGCCTGTCCTGGGCTTCCAGAGTTAGTTGCGTGCCCATCTAGAAGCACAGGTGCATATAGATAGCATAAATGTCCACCTACAGATTATTTGCAGTCTGGGAGACGTGCCCCAGTGCACCGGAGCTGGATCTGCTCCCGTTTCCCATGGAGTCTCTCTGCGCCCAGGTGCTCAGAGGGGAACGTGATGCTTTGTTTGGTGTGAATTCCTGTGCCCGTTCACGTAGCGCTGATCTCACCCCTTAGATAATCCCAGACTCTACCGCAGCAAGGGTGAGAGATGAGACGCAATTACTGCTGTCAGATCAAATTATGACTTGCTTATTAAATGTAAGATTTCAAGGCTAGTGGTGCTAAGCATATTATGCATGTTCTTCAACTTAAGTTTGTGTAATCAATTTAGAAATATTAATGATTATATTGTTTCATTAATACTTTGTGGTGAATTTTATGATATTTAGTATCCTTCTGAAGGAGGAATAATTTTTTTTTATCTTATCTCTCTTTTCCGTTTAGGGTGGGGGGAAGGGGATGGTTGCCTTTTGTTTGTTTTAAGATAAAATAGTGTCTGTGTTGTGTAAGAGTCCCAGAAAGACAATGATGTCACCTTAATACTTTATAAAGGGCTTTAGTAGCGTTAGAATGTTACTTAAGTAACCTTACCAACAACTTACAAAACTAATTTTGAGACATCTAATAAAGTTTATGAGAACCACTGCAAATTAATTAGTTATAACAATAATAAAAACAATAGAAGAGGAAGAATTACAGGTTACTTGCCATCTAGTCATCTTCTCAGTGTAGGCTATCACAACTCTCTCTGATTTTTTTGTTCTCTCATCAGCTGATATCACTAGAACCCTGTTTTTTCCCTCTATGCATCATGACTTTGGTAACAGACAGATTTCTGCATGTGCATTGTTTTGCCATTTAAGAAAACAGATATAGGACATAACAATAATAAGCCACTAATTTACAGGTTGCATATTTTCACATACAAGCACACTGAATTTACAGGCAAATTAAAACGGAAAAGGTCATAATAAGAAGCACTAAGCCTGGATGAAAAAATGATAGGAAGATGCAAAGAGAAACCATGCAGAAAAAATATTTTACATCAGTGTTTTTATGATAAATGTGAAAATTACAAATAAAGTGGGTTTGCCCAGATTGCATCCAGACATTCATCTAAAACAGCATCTTTGATATAGCATCATTTTTTCCAAAATGATCGCTCTTCATTCACTCAGTCAAAGCACCCGCTGGATAAAGATAAGCCAATTAAACACTCTTTGAATAATGTTGGTGTATAAAAATAGCCATACGTCACTAGTCAGGTCAAAAGTACTTCTGGTCCACTCTCCTGTCTCTGGCAATAGCCAGGAGTGTGTGCCTAGGGAACATGTACCCCTCAGTCACCCTCTCTGCTTCCATCAGCCTGTGGCCATTCAATCAAATAACAAGTTCAATAAATGGGTTTAATGAGCTTTTCCTCCATGAAATTGTCTAATTGCTTTTTGAACTCATATTTACTTTTAGCCTCCATATCACCTTGTGGTAATCGGTTCCACAGTATAATTACACAGACATTCTTTTTTAAAGAAATCTAAGTGATCCATTCTCAAATTATTTTGCAGGAATATTTCAAAGAATTCCAGAATGGCTGTCTTGAGGTTAAAGGAAAATAAGACTTTTCAGTTCAGTGACTTGCGATTTTTATGGCCACAGTTAAGATTGTTGCCTGTCACCATAGCAAAGGGATCAGATAAAAATTCTAAATGGTGCTGTCTTCCTACGTCCTTAAAATTCAAGAATCTTATTCCTGTGTGTTGCAGAGGCTGACAGTGCTAATATATAACACTGAGAGAGACTTAGTGAAAATTTTCCTGTGGGGCGAAAAAGCTGGGGTCAGAGTTTAGTCCCTTGAAGCTTCTCCAGAAAATAGTTGTTGATTTCTGTGTCCAGATATCATTGTCCTTATTGTCTGAGATTATTTTTGTTTCAAATGCTTCATTACGTGTTCTCCTATATTTCATAGCATCACGTATAGAAAACCTGAAATTTCCTAGATGCAGTTTATCAGAGGCCTTTATTTTATAACCTGTGTTAGTAGCCTTGCATCACTTCCATTACACATGAAGATCTAAATGCAGGTGGTATCTGGTACAGTGCCAAGAGGCTCCAGGTGACCTGGCACTTTTTTTTTTTTTTTCCAATCACATTCACAGGAAACTAAGCACATGGTACATATTTGATACAGGCACTACTTGACCAATAGGTTTCTGTGTATGACTGTTGATGCTGGATTTAAGTCTTTGGAATGAAATTCTGTTTTTTCACTCTTATGCTTAAGTTCAGTTTCTTCTTTCCAAGCTTCACACTTTTTTTATAGCACAATTTTATTTTTTTTATCCTTTCCCGAAGTGCCTTACATTCTCAAGGGCCTGCCAGCCTGTCTGCTATGTGTTTCTTTTCCTCTTCGAACCGCTTTGCCTCCCCTTTATATTACATTGCCTGCATACCTACAATTCCAGTTCTTCACTACTTCTGCATTCTCCCTCATTCTACTCCTGGATTTAGCTTGTAGGGTCATACACATGAAGAAACATAATCCCCAACAAAGCTGGATGTACAGATATGGTAAGTCTGAGGAAATTGTATTTTAACTAGAGAAGTAGCTTTTCCTCAGCGTGAAAGAGAGGATAGTAATAAACTACTAAAAAGAACAGTGTGCCAGCATGGCCTTTCTAATCTGCATGTACTTCATCACTATAATCCTTCAGTAAAGCTGTCCTAACAGGAACATGGCCTACAAGCACTCTTTTAAAAGCAATTTCTTCTCCTATTTGCACTTAATGCTAGCTTCCATCTTTCCTTTTTATTCTGGGCTATTGCACTGCTGCTTCAAGTCTTCTGGGTGTTCTCTCATTTCTTTGTTAATTGCAACTTTTGCTGATAAGCATGTCGTGTTTGTTCATATGCTTATTTTGTCAAATGCTGCAGTGTAAAATTTAAGTTTTTTTCAGATTCCTCAAATAGATAATTTAGAACAGCTTCATGATTATCTTGAAGAGTTACTTAAATAAAATGTGGATTTCTATGATGTTTTAACCTTGTCTTCCATAAGGACAAACACACCAGCGTTAGGAGATTCTTCCATGCCATATGAAAGAAATATGCATGTTTTCAAAGACTGAGATGGCTTAGTCTTTGATACTCACATTTATGCTGTCATATTTTTCAGAAACACACTTGAAAATGTGCAAAAAATGACTGTAGACTCCTGTATTTACAAAAAAATAGTCTGCGACTTCTGAAACCTGTGGTTGAAATCTTTGATTATTTTTTTTTTCCTTTGAAAACTGCTGTTATTTATGGGGGGGAAAAAAAAAGGAAGTCTCAGTAGCATTTGAGTTTTAAAATACTTGCTCTCTTTGTTGAACAAGAAATTTGGTAGGTATACACTTGGAAAATTCTTTGTCGGCATTTCCTATTACCAGCTATTGAAAATTTAAATTGGATGAACAAAGATAAAAGACTGAAGATTGCTGCTTCAAGCTACCTTTCTTTTGCTTGTTATTCTTGGTTATCAAAAATACAGTATTCTTTGCCTGCTATTGGTATTTTTAAGTGGAGTATTTCCAAATACCACTTCATATGTTCTAGCTTTTATTCTGCTTTTATGCAGTATTCTACATAGGTAATCCCTGCTGTTTCTCAGCATTGAAGTCCTTGATCCTATAACTGACATCATGTTAGCAGGTAGCTATTGTTGGTCTGTGAAGACTGTTGAAAGAGGTGCAAGTAAAGACTAGAGATTAGAAAAATCACCTTTTAATGATAGCTACAGTATATGTCACTATTGAAGTCCTGCAGGCCTCCACATGTGCTTTTTTTATCCCTTCTCTCCCTCCTTAGCAGCGTTGCCCTGACTGGCTGCAGACTGTGTTTTACGCAATGTAATTATAAATACGTGCCAAAAACCTGTAGTCACAGCCCAGTTTCTTCCAGCCACCACCTTTTGCAGCGAAGTCTTGTACCTATTTCTGAGAAGTATTTTGCAGTTCTGGTCTTACATGAATTTGTCTCAAATTTGTCTCGTGGCTGTCAAGAAAATAATGAATATAAAATTCATAAATGTTTATATAACATATATAATTATAAAAAAATACCGCTTTTGCAACTGAACCAGCCTGAACCTTGGCCCAGAGGAAAATCCAGCTTGTGCAGCTGTGCCATGCTCTGAGGGGGGCAGCCGGACTGTCCTCTGCTCCACAGAGGGAAATAGGAATGCTGCTCAGGCAGTGGTCACCTTCCCTCTTGTGAGACACCACCAGAGTGCCATTGGTGAGACAATACCCTTATGGTAGGCTTAAGTGTAGCAGTTACATTTTCATATTCCAAAAGTTTAGTCTTTAACTACTGTCTGCCATGTGTAATAATTTCGTGTTATAATAATAATAGTGTAATAATACTGTAAACTGCTATGCACAGCTATACAGCACAGACACTCTGATATGACACTACAAGTTTCCACAAATAATTTAAATCAGCAAAAGAAGCAGTCCTGCACCCCCTCTACTGCTCGCCACCCTTTTCCGTCCCTGCTTAATCTTGTTCTCTTGAACAACCCAACGTTTTGCAAGACCAAGCAATGCAAAATTTAAATACTGTTTTCTAAAGCTAACTATATTAGTATTCAATTTTATTGCGTGCTTTTGCCTGGATATGTCCTTACAGTTGTTCCCAAGTGTAACCACAAACACATCAAGCTGGCCTAAGGGAAGGGAAAACATGGGACTAAATGAGCAGTGGCAGGGGAGAGCTGTTTTTAGGACAACATTGGCTTATATAGCCTCAGATGCTTGTAAAACTTCTGACTAAAAACAATGGCAAGTTTTTTGTGCTTTGCGTATGGCTTTTGTGCAGTGTAGAGCTGCTTTCAGGTTTTTTTCAGGTTATCCCAAGTCAAATAATGTTTCAGTTCTGGCCTACAAGGTAAGATTTGGACCACGGTACATACAGCAGTAATAAAAACGAAAAGTCAGTTGCTACAAGGCAGCTGCCCAAAAGGTATGCAAATATTAGAACAGGGCTGAAGATTTAGTTAAAACCTTGTGAATTATTAAAACAAAGGTTTAGAAACTACTCTCAAAGTCCCTGTGTGTTGCTTATTCAATACTCACCCAGTTTACACAGCTTTAGCACTGCAGATGCCAAGACAAGTTAAGAATCAGCATAATCAGTCCTCGTGCCAGTCTGAGGCTGCGCAGACTGACTGTGCAAAGACCCTAATCAGCTGATAAAACCATGGTGCACCGAAACTGGGCACCAGTAATCTTGCTAGGGTGCTATATTTACTTGGTCTATACTGGTAGTGATCTGTAAGAGGTTTAAAGTAGCTCTCAAAGGCAGAGTTGGTGTCTGAGTGATCATCGTTGGGAAGCAAGAATGACTAAACACTGAAAAAGGTTACCCGCTATATTGGATGCTATGGGTGCTGCTGGATCAGCAGATGACATTAATGCTATGGAAATTCACCATTGGTACACAAAATTTATGAAGGAGTGCCCATCTGGACAACTTTGTCTACATGAATTTAAACACGTCCTGGATCTACATGGACTTACTCCAGAAGCGAACAGCTACGTCGAACAAGTATTTCACACATTTGACATGAATAAGGTAAGAATTCATTCTTAACTTGCTGACTTTCTTACAGCTGTTTCACTTGAGGCATTAAGCGACACGTCTCGGAGGGCTGGCAATGCTGACTATTCAGAGGTAATGGAAGTGATTCAGAGGAGATTCAATAGAAAACTGCGGGCAAATAAACATGAGTGGCAGGCAAACAATTTTGAATCCTCTGTTCCTGGTACATTTTGCTATTTTGAAAATTGCATACAGTCATTCTAATACATGATGAATAGTTTCTCATCTTTGAAACCCAGATTTTCATTATTTTTAGTGTTTGCTAATAATGGCAAGTTTTATTTATACGTATCTGCTTGAAAAATGTTTTTTAAAGCTGTGTTTGGCTGGTTCTGTAGGTACTAATGCTTTTAGAATGTGCAACATAGACACAATATGATTCCTTCTGTTGACAAATAAAATATTGCTCTATTCATTCTAACCACCTTCTGTGGCTTAGTTTGGTATCAGTCAATCCTCCTTTTCCAAAGACAGGTCTGTCTGGTTTTGATCCCTCATCCCAATTTTACTGTTTAACATCCCAGGTCATCCCAAAGGCATCCAGAGGCTGTTAGTTGTGTTGCTGTCTTATGCCCTTCTACTCAGTGCTCATACAGGTTCCTTCTAGTCATGAGACCTATCGAGAAGACTGTGCCTTGTTATTTTCCCCTCAGAAAGAGGAGAGTGGGGAGTCATCTGTAATTCCTACAAAAGTGTCTGTCCTCGACTGAAATAAGGTTTAGGCTGAATTGCCAATATTACACCATCAAAATCTGCTTCCAACTAATAGAACAGATGGACCCATAATGGTATGAAACCTTATTTTTTAAAAATAAAATAAACCATTCATATTCTCTACCCACATCATTGATCTCAATGAATTCAGAGAGGTAATGAAAAATGTGTTATTACATTACACGAATGACTTTAGTGGTAGGTTAAAATTGGTCCAAATTGTAGCCGGAACCACTCCACACAGTTTCAATTTCCAGAAATGGCCTTTCTGTTCTTTATTATTAAATGACTTCTTTTTCTTTTGGAAAATGCTGAGAATATGAGGTACCTTGTACATTTTTACATCCAACCTTTAGTTTCTTGTATGATGCCCAGCAGACTAAGAATTCCCAGAGTCAGTACCATTGTTACACCAAGTTTTCTTGTTATGCTTTTTTTTCAGACGTACCCCCACCCCCCAATTTAGCTGGCTTTTTTTGGTATTAGGTAATTCTTTCTTACATAATATTCAAGTACTGTTTGTGTAAAATCAGGCTTATCAAGCATGCTCTTTTCTTGCCCCCTGCCAATTACCAGATGGTTAGATATAATGGAATTTGATTAAGTAGAATCACCTAACTCAATAAATGTGCTAATCACAGTTGGTGAACAAACTTCAAGTCTATCAATATGAAATCTGACTGGCAGAAATTGTCAGCTTACTGCGTTCTTTTCAATTAATAAATCGATGCATTATGTTCCCTAGTAAAGCTTTAACAATGCTAACTTCCATAAGTAATGCACATGGACAATGTTTGAGCTCATCTAACAGCTTTTTCAGTTTAGCTTTAATGTGTACTGCAAAGAACATCTCAGTGCTATTATTTGGAAAAAAAATTAATCCTAAATTTACTTTAGACAAATACTTTTAAAGCAACTAGTGACTTAAGAATGTTTCAGAAAATTGGGCCCACAGCTTGTTTTAGTTACTTTTTCAGAAAACTGGAACATGAAATGAAGACTTATTGAAAATCAGGCTTCTGTCAAGACGATAGCATAACAGTGCTAGACCAACCACAGGCATTGGGAAACTGAGTATTTGCCATAGGATAACTGAGGGTGTGGAGAAGGGAGAAGAAAAAGTGCCTTTCAAATAGCTTTGCACCAACAGAAATGCCTAGGAGAATTTGCCGCTACTATTGGTATTGAGCTATATATTTGAAAATACCTGTTGTACTCAGCAAATGGTGCATCCAGCACAGGCAGAGAGAGAACAATAAATTAGATACAAACTTTCAGGGTATGGTTGCTCTTTACCACCTTACTCCATTCAGCTGTCTCTACAATTTTTAGTGCTTGTAGTACTAAGTGTAATTATCAGTTTTCTTCACTTGTTTATATTACTTATAGTATTGAGAATGAGCATATACATGCTGTCATTTGCTTTTTCTATACTTGTGAAGAATACTCTTCTATATCTAGTTTATTCAGAGTACTTTTCTATAAGGAAAAACTATTTTGCAAAAGTAGCTAGTCATTCAAAATTAAGACAAGATTTACGTGAACCTGAGACCTCTCTAAATAGGGAAAGAGCTCCAAACCAAACAGGTGGGGAGCTTTTTGGAGTTTCAGGTTGGTTTGTGATTTGTTTGGGTTTTTTTGTTTGGNAGGGGTGGTGTTGTCTTCTTGTTGGTTGTTTTTTTACAAGTTACTAATCACAGTGCCTCCCTCCCAGTAGACGTAGTTTAGCACCCAGGGAGTAGCTTGTGCAAGTTATCTGATGAATATTAAGACACATGCCTTAAACTTGTCAGGTTATATACACATCAGAGTTTAACTGTTACCTAGTCCTACCCATCAGTCTCTGATCCCCCTCTGTTTCTCCGTAACTTTTAAATCAATTGGCATATTTCTGTGACATCTCAAAAAGCAGGCATTTCAGCTGATTAGTTCCTAAAGTTTTCATAAAAACGGCAGCTGGGTGGCAAGGACACATCCAGAATGAATGCACCACTCATGCAGAATTCAGCTTTTATTCATTGTTTAAGGCAACAGCTGGCTGGCAAAATAATCAGGCACTTGTTTCCTTTTGCCTGGTGAGGTGAAGCTGGGGTACCAGGGTGCGGAGATTTAGGCGGGGGGAAAAAACAGAGTCTGTACAAATCTAGGCTTTTGTTTTGCTGCTCCTGGAAGAGCTTGTTTAATTAATGTTCCATGTTAAACACAAAAAGATATTCCAATGTTTTATCTGTTTGGAAGTCTTCCCCCCATTTTAATGAAATGAAACAACTTGGCCTTTAGGGCTTCATAAAATCCACTATAAAAACTGCTTATTCTAGGCTTACAACTTCATTATTAAATAATGAGCTCCCCTAAAGATCTGATATTCATTTCCAGTTCTGCAAGATGTTGTAACAATCCTCCATTAGCTACTGTAATCTGAGGCATAGATTTCATTGTGTATTTTCTTAATTGAGCTGTTGCAGCAATAGGCCCAGGAAAAGTTATTTAGAAGACAGAAGCGGAATGGGACATTTACAATAGTTATATACCTGGGACTGTACAGTCTGTATCCTTTGCAGCTGGAAATAATATGAAGAATTTGGCATCTACTCCCAGATGAAAGGCTGGCAATTTTTTTTTCCTTCTCCAAACTACTTGTATACTGTAGTTGCTGGAAATGCTTGAACAGAGAAATTAATCAAATGAACTGGAATATCTTACCTGGATGTTTTACTTTTTTGCTTTTAATAATAGGAAAAAATAATCTATTTTTAATGAAATAGCAACAGTATAATTTTTGATGAAATAGCAACAGTATAACTACAAGATTCAGATACAACACAGAGCATCTAGATAAGCTGTAGCTCAGTTTTATTTTTCTCTTCCCTTGAATACAGTCTTGTGAGAGCCTTGCTGAAAAGCCTGTGGCAAACGAGACCCGGGACTCCTCAAGCCACATGCCAGGATTTCATAAGCTTCCACTTTGGGATTCACACCACATCTGTTTAGTTTGATATGATGTGTATATTTATCTGTTGTAATGTATGTTTCCTGTGAAGTCATTCTATGGGGCTTCAGGCTGGCTTAGGAAACCAATTTATTTAAGAAGAAGAAGGAGCTGTTTGTTGGCATACCAGCTTGCCAAGAGTAACGCATATGGGATTTTTATAGCTTGGCACGAGCTTTCTCAATAACAGTACCCTCATACTATTCTTGATCATTCTGACTATATCGACGCTTCTCTAACAACAGCACGACTTATGTGTGGGACAACCAAAATGCCTTTGTCTTCTGGATTCTGGTCTTAATACAGAAATCCAGCTCAAGACTCCTTTCCACACTTATTAGAGCTGAAGGAGCTCACTTCAAGATGACTCAGCTCTTCGCAGGTTAGACAAACCAAGTCTCTTCATCCTCCCTTATACTTCAGTAGGATAACAACCTACCTGATTTAGTCAGCGGAAAGTATTTAAATCTTTCTTAACAGAATAAGATATAATTTTTTTGTGAAAGAAATGTCATGGTTTAGCCCTAGCTGGCAACCAGGATCATGCAGTCGTTCACTCGCTCCCCCTGCAGCAGGACAGGAAGAAAAAGGAAAAAAACCTTGTGGGTTGACATAAAGACGGTTAATAAACAGCAACAGAAGAGAAAATAATAAAGGTAAAATGATATACAAAACGAGTAATACAACACAATTACTCACCACCCTGTGACTGGTCGCCCAGCCTGTCCTGAACAGTGATTGTGGATTCCTGCCCCCTTGGCCAGCCCCCACTTATATACAGAGCATGACATCTATGGTACAGAATATTCCTTTGGCCAGCTTGTCCTGTCTAAGCTCCCTCTCAGCTTCTACGGGAAGGTCAAAAATTCCAGACTTAATATAAGCATTACTTAACAACAGTTAAAACAATATGTGGTATCAAGGTTATTCTCATACTCAGTCCAAAACAGACTGCTAGGAAGAAAATTAACTCTATCCCAGCTGAAGTTGGGACAAGAAACTACACGTAAGTCAAGGTTCTGAAGTCTCATAACATCTTGCCCACTGAAACGCAATTAAATTTTGAAGTTGAAAATTGCAGGGTTAGTTTTCTTCTTTTTTCTGAAGTCTATGTTATTTTTATTTTGTTAGAGGATCACATTTTGTCTGTTGCTGTGATGGGTAAAAATCACTGCCAGATCTTTGACGTTACTGGATGAGGAAAAGAATTTGGGATCTAATCTCTTGCAGCATGTATCTGCCATTTAGGAAGTGAGATGTCAAGCAAATAGCAGACTTTGGTGTGCCACAAGCTTCTCCCTGAACCTGAAATTGCTGAAGGTGCCTCTATCGGCTTCCAGTTTCTATGATACTGAAAGTGCTATGCTTTAAATATTCAAATTTCTATCACTGTATTATCTGAAAACCCATCACTGAGACAGTGTGAACAGAACGTGTGTGTTAAGTGGATTATGCAAATGAAGCAGTATGATTACTTTTTAGTGCCTCCCCACACTCTTACTGTTTCAGAATTATGTAAATAAGGACATGTTCCTAGTTCTTTTTACCTTAAGATTATATGAAAAGTATTTGTCATATGCTTGGTTTAGATGGAATGTTAAGTCAAAGTACATACTTTTAATTGGAGAGCCATGAAGAGTCTGCCTTTAGTTAAAAAGTCCCCTTCATGAATTTCACTGGCTCTGATTTGTATCCTTTCCTCAGGTTTTAGTGTATGAATGTCACAAGTTTTTGTATTTAAATAACCTGATGTTTCCTGTGAGACACTATCAGAATATCTGTTTTCAATGCTAATGTTATGACACTGTATGGTCTGTTTATACATTATCTTCCCTCAGATGGATGAACACTTACCAGCACACACCAGAGTCACCATACACATCATTAGTATTTGGCAGGATTTATGATTCTCCTTGTTTTCCAAGGGGCTGAATGCAAAGCCTTCCAAACAAAGCACAGCAACACTGCTTCACAGTTTGGGAAGCATTCGAAGTCACCTTAGCCAGAGCATTTTTAGTGCAAAACATTGTAAGTTTAGCAAGTGTACCAAGGCTGCACACCTGACATAGGTTCTTGCACAGCGTGAGCACAAATTTCATGTTTTTGTCTTCACAAGAGCCCGTGCCGAAGCGGGTTGAGCCCTGGGAACACGTGGAGGTGTTGAGGAAGCTCTGGCCAGACAGAAGCACTCAGCTGTTGACAGGCCTCTCTGCGTTCAAACAGACCACGAAGGATGATCCTGCGCAGTTTCTAATTTTGCCTAATCCAGATCCGCAGGGATCTTTAAGAGGTTTATGGTAGTTTTACGGCTCCTGGTTTGTTGGTGAATCCCAGCTAGAGGTGAGGCAGGGAATATAGGAACACTGTGCAACGGCAAACAGCGCAGCGTGGATGGAGAGGACGCGTGGATGGTGCTATGGGTGCGGGGGAATCAGTTGACGATTTTGCTGCAATCGACAACAGTCAGTGGTACCAGAAATTTATTGCCCCTCTGGGCAACTTAGTCTCTATGAGTTTAAGACAATCCTGGGTTTACGTGATATGAACCCTCAGGCAAACAAGTATGTTGAGCAAGTGTTTCACACTTTTGACATGAATAAGGTAAGACACTTTTCTTGGACTATTTTCATGACAAAATGTGTATGTTACCATGTATAGTAGAGGACTTTGGCCTAGTGATATCAAATAAAAAGCATTAGGTAACCAGGAATTGGGGGTTTTTTCATCATTTTCCAGCACCTGTGTAGCATTACTTAAGCTGAGAAAATGGGATTTGTTGGACTCTTTTCAATGTCTCTTAGGTTGCCTAAGAGAAAAGCCCTTCAAAAAATCTACTAAACAAGATTGATTCCTTGTAGGTGGGACTGGGCAAGAGTCCTAAAACCCTCTTTCACTATTGGAAGGTTGCGTGACTATTCCTGTCTTCACTTTCCTTTTCAAAAATTATTTTCCCCACCATTTCCCAAGCAAAGTCTCTTCATATCTATTGAGCCACATTTTTGGACAGTCACAATTAATCTTTTCTGGGTTTTTTTTCTTGTATTCTATTATCACCATTTTTATTCTTACTTGGAAAGTTTGTAAAAGAGTAATAAAGCTGTTTTATTCCCCTACCCATCCTTTCAAAATAGCAACTTTTAAAGCTCCGTAGTGGAAGGAAGGTAGACTTGAATTATTGTATAGATCAGAAATCAGAAGACTGTGTTACTTCTTCTAAAAGATAAAGGGAAAGAATCAAGAAATGCAGTGGAAAAATTAGTCAAAAACAGGAACAGGCAAAAATAAGATAAGCCTTCCAGGAGGGGGAAGAAATAAGTGAAATGTAAACCAACCAAACAAAAAAAAACAAATTAAAAAAATTAAGGCACAAGTATAAAGAAGTGGAAATAAATGTTCAAAGATTGGAAGGAAGGACGAAATAGCATCTCAGCTGGTCTAGTAGGAGGTGTACCTGTCTATGGCAGGGGGGTTGGAATTAGATGACCTTTAAGGTCCATTCCAACCTAAACCACTCCATGATCCCCTCTGTATGTTAATTAAAAGCCTTGTGAAAGTGAAATGCAAGCTGTGGAGAAAAAGTGTTGAAAAGACAATTAAAGTCTTATCAAGAGAATAATTTTTCCATCAGAAACAGAGCTGCCACTTGGACAAAAACAACACGCATGAATAAATGTGGTCATTTTCTCAGCTGCAGTAAGAGGGAGAAGAAGAGGCTGGGAATGGCAGCAAAAAGATCCTGCCCCTTGTGGTGTCTCTCCATAGAGCCTGCCTCTTCCACTAGCCCAGAAAGCACTTGGACAGGGATTACTAGACAAGAAATATCACCTGTGCTCTTTAGCAATCGCAACAAACCCTTGCCTTGCTAACCAGAGCCACTAGGAGATGCAAGTTGCTCAGTGTCTGCTCAGTTTGGGAAAGACTTCAGACGCCAAGGCGAACATCTCGAATCAAAACAATGGTACCTAATTAGGGAAGACAGCCTCTCCTTTTAATTAAACATTTACTGATGTCACTCTATATTGGCTCGGTTTTCCCTCTTCCAAAATTCTTAACTCAGTGGATTTTATTGGGGGGGGGGGGGGGGGGGGGGGGGGGGGGGGGGGGGGGGGGGGGGGGG
>VZSF01006466.1:599054-671495 GCA_013398295.1 Chionis minor
AAAAAAAAAAAGAAAGAAAAGAAAGAATGCTTTAATATCCAAAGTTCTTCCAAATAGCTGTGCTGTGTAGGCAGATAAAAACAGGAAGCTGGGATTTAGAGTTGTGTAAGGATGTATATGTAACATTATTAACTGGAAAAAATCCAATTTGTATAAGCTGAAATCCTTCATGAAAACAGCCTGTGGCATCAAAATGTCGTTGGGATGGTGGTCAATTTAGAGATACCGCCCTTAATACTAAGATTTTCGGGTATTCTTAAAATAAGAATTTATTAAATTGAAAATTATTTTTTGTAAATTTAAACTAATGGTAGATACAGTTATAAATCAAGTACTTTCAAAAATTTCAAAATTAAGTATTTGTTTGGTTTTTCCCCCTTCCCCCCACCCTAGGTTATCAGCATGCAAAAGCTGAGGAGCTTCTTTTCTATTTCTTTCTCTCAGCTGGAGTTTCATTGATCTACCAGATCTTCCCTGGATGACAAGACTCTTTTCCTTCAGTTCTAATAAGGCCACATAAAAATAAGTTTAACAGTCTTTTGATCCTTAATCAGAGGTTGTTAATCCCACTTGGAGATCCCTGATGCCCACAAGGCAAAGCACACCCCAAGCTCTTGCCAACCCTGAATTCAGGAAAATCTGTGACTTTGCAATAGCTACAACAAGAAAGTATTCCTGACATCCACCTGACAAAGGAGGATGCACCTCTTTGGCAACTAGAAATGTTGATGAAAATGGCTTCAGGAGTGGGCCCTCATTGTGTTAAATCTTTAACTTCCAAGTGGAAAATGCAAAGTCGGTAGCTCAGAGCGCTTCCCATAATCATTAATATGAAAACAACTGCACTACAAATGGTTCTGTGGGAAGTATAAGACTTGTTACTTCATTATTCACGGTCTGCTGGTTATTTACAGATACTGGTGCACTGTGGCGTGCGTGGCTAACAACACCTACAAAATCACGTCTGTAAGTGGTTAGTTTAATGGCACAAAAAGCCTAGGCTAGACTGCACATGACTAAGATAAGCACAATTGCTTATCTCATCACCAGGACATGTATCATTGTGCTACGCTCATAATCTCCATGTCAGGAATAATGAAGCAGCAGTACAAAAAGGAATCAGACATAATAGGCTTCTATAGATGTATATATAAATGGCCACTGCCTTCTGTTTTGATTTTAAATCCATGCACAAACCTAAGGAGTTCATCGCTTGTAAGAATGTAGCAGCAGGCACGCAAGGAATGTGATTATGAACTAACAAAGTTGTGCCAGTGCTTGATCAGCGTTTTCAATAATTAAGCAATTGTACATGTATTCCCACATACTTTGCTGTGTATAGTTAAAATGCCATACAACATTGCAATGACATCTCTCTTCCTCATCTCCATGCTTGAGTTAGGAAGAATTGGGTGAGTCCTCTCCTCTCAAGCAGGGAGATTGGAGGTTGCATCCTACTAGAAACCTGCCTCATTGGGGCAAAAGCTTTCTGGTTTATGAAGGAGAGGAAACAAAAGCAAGCTACTATTCCGGTGAAGATACAGGAGGAGGAAAGGCTAGCTTGGTCCTCCTCCTTGTAGCATGCATAGAAGGAAAACGGAATTTAGAAGCTAAACACTCATTCAAATAGTTATAAAAGTGTAGGGTGGGGCCATAGGGAGAAGATGGTGATGTTTGGGACCTCACAGTTTGGGACTTTAAAAGAAAAAAAAAAAAGTTAAAACCTTCATGGGATATATTTTCTGAGCAGGATAGGCCATTCTAGCTCTTCCTGGAGGATAACCTCTTTCTACAATTTTGTGTCTTGTCCAGATGATGCTCTCATTTGGGCAGCCTGGGTAGTCCCTCTGAAACCACCTCACCCAGGTCTGCTGGGTGGTAGGCTGCATCTACCTTAAGAGAAATAAATGGACTGTGAAGCTGGCTGGAGCTGAGGAGTAGCCATGCGCATGTGGGGAGCTGGCAATGAAGTTAATAGAGGGAGATGGCAGGATAGGGGGAAGGAAGCTGTGGTCTTAAGTCAGCTGGCTAGTCTTGAGACTTGGGAACGCCCACAATGGTGCTTCCTGTGGTCCTGTAGCTCCCCTCTCCAACTCAAATGAGCTGTGGCAGATCTCTGTCTCACTCGGCACCTGTAGGACGCAGCATCTGGTAGCAGTGAAGCACAGAGAAGAAAGGGGATGGGAGAGAGACAGGGAAAAGTCCAGAAGCCCAAGCTGAGTCACGGGGGAAAGAGAAATGGCTTTTTTCAGAGCAAATGGCAGTCAGAAATTGCTGAAGAAGGAAAAAGGAAATGTGCTGGAGTGAGTCAGAATGGATTAAAAAAATCAAGAGGAAAAGACAAAAAGTTAATTGGCAAAGATGATACAACTTTTAGATAAAAAATCTGTCGGTAAGCTTTTTATTCAAATGCATTTAAAACCTGGCATTTGTAACTTCAAGTACTAGCAGTCATCTTTTTTGTCTTACACTTCAAACAGGTAGCATTCAGTTGAATCTGTCAGCATGGAAATATGTCCAACCTGCTTGTTTCACAACACAGGGATTTAGTATCTGCTGCCTACAGCTGCCTTACTGCTGCTTTCACAATACCAAAGAGAAAGAGAATGCTGTCTTTATTATTTTACTTTTCTGCCATTTTTATGTCAAAGTAGTTAATACTTTTTATTTATTTTTTTAATTTTTTTTTTTTAAAAAAAGCAACCGCTATTTTCAAACTCTGTCAAAAGACTACGTCTCTTTCACTTTTAAAGAAATCTAGATGACACCATCCCTTCCAAAGCTAATGAGATTTTATACCATTTTGAGAGCAGGATTAATAAATCTGATTTTTTTTTCCTCATGTTTCCTTACAGAGACAGTTTTGTTTTACCTGCAGTATGTGTTTTCTGTGTGCCCCATGTTCTTGCAGTTCAGTAACAGTCTGCCCTCAAACAAGCAATCTTCTTTATTACAGGACTGTCACTTTCAGTGCAAGTACATAGTCCCACTGTTGCCTGTTTGTACCTTTTTCTTAATTCCCAGAATATTGTACAGACTCCAGAAAGTTTCTTGGCATCTCTAAAGTAGATATCAATAGATACAGTAATTTTATCTTCATCTTTTAGCATCCATTCAGTTTGCTACAGATAACTCATTCGGAACTGCTTCACTTGGCTTCATATCTATAGTCTTTATACCTATTGTTTCAGAGTTCTTCGAAATGTCTTTGCCATATTAATTTCATCAGTTCAGCTCAACACTGTTACGAATTTTTCTATTTCCATTTATAAAAGTATAAATGTCCCATTGCCATTGGCTTCAGGAACAGATGGAATTTCTACTATCTCAGCACATGCTTTGTCTGTGGGTTTAAGTGCTGTCAAACTATGCAGCGGGTTATAAATTTTAGCCTTGTTGCGCTCCATAAAACTCACCTCCCTTTTTTTGTCAGGTGTAGTATCAGCTGTTATATACTATTCCAGTCCCCCACTAGGAGTGAGGGATGCTGCAAGACTGAAATATAAATCAGACCACTTTTTCCCCAGGCATCTTTGCTGTCTTTTACAGGTATTTTAGTTATTGTTTGTCAAATTAAAGGGATCCTGAAAACAGGTATTAAATTACAGATGGAATGATTTCAAAGTAACATTCTCTTATAAGCTTTTTACCAGAATCTATGAAATCTGACTTGTACGGCCCCATCTTTAAGTCAGTGTAGTGGTCTCTCTCATACGTCACCCTGGGTACACTTCCCCAAGTCTTGCTATTTAGAAGCATGTAGCAGTAACGCATTTTTTCGGGCAGAGAAAATAGGAGGTAGGGGAGAGGGATTAGTAGATGTGAGCAGCTCCAGAGTTCCCTATGCCTAAGCAGGATCCTGTGAAGAGTGCTTGCACAAGGTCATGTGAAGAGATGCGAGAGCGCTCTCCTTTTCCAAGCACAAGAGAAAAAAGAGGAAGGATGACTAGCGCTGGGTGAGTTACCCGATCACATCAGGTAGAATTTGCAGCCTGCTTAAGTCACATTCCTGGTGCCCTGTCTTCCTCTGGTGTTTCACACAATGACTGGTCATTGCTTTAAGAGCAGGGCATGATGGATGAAGGAAATTCAGGATTTTTGTCACATTGTGCATAGCCAAGAGGTTTGTCTGCCTATTTCCTTTCACACCTCCCTCATCCTCGCTTCCTTTTCTCTCATCCCCCTCTGCTCCAGCCACCACTCGCCTGCAGATGAGACACCCGCATGAGGTGTGTCCCCGCTCTCCCTCCAGCACTGGGATCACACGGCAGCTCTAGGGCTCTGAGACAGTCTCCTGGGGAAAGGCAACACACCAGCCATCCAGTTTCCTGTATGTGCTTTGCCTGCTGAACCAGTTTTGGCTAAAACAATGGCAATGTCTGTATCTTCCTGTTTAATCTTCAAAAGCTCGTGGGCACTTGAGGAGTGTTCACGCCTTCTTACTCATATGCCACATTTGGAAGTATATGATATTAAACTTAATGATGTCCATATGGAGAGAGTTGTAGCATAGCCCATTAGGAGCATGGGTGTCCTCAAAATTTGGCCTGATCCTGTAAGATATTGATTGCTCTCTGGCTTAAGGTGGGCTGGAGGCACGTGGCTGTTTTTCATGAGGCACTTGGCACATGACAGGACTGTGCTCTTTAATGCCACGGTGTGATTATAAATGAAAAGGATAAGTGAGTGGGAGTGTCTTGTTCCTGCCACTCTAACATCCTATAGTTTTACACTGATATTTATAGCTCTGAATTTGTCTGTGCTGTAGTAATGCTCCTGAGCTGCTCATCTCCTTGCATAGAAGCTAATCAGGACAGAAGTATTATTGATACCTAACCCCTCCCCTGACCCTACAGAGGAAGAAGCAATTCAGCTTCTGAAAGCTGTAAAAGAAAAAATGGGACTACAGTACTGACCAGCAGCAAGGAAACTTGTATTTAACTCACTTATCAGACCAAGTTGATTCTTGTTAAAGAAGTTATTGTAAAAGATTCCTATTCTGCTCAGGTTCTGTCATGAGGCCAGTGACCCAAATTGTTTGTTTCATCTGGGGATCTGTGTTGATGGAGGAAGCAGGGTGCAATTGCACACAAATACAAGATACCAGACAGCATATTCATGATAAGAAGTGCCTCAAGGAGTCATCCCAAGGGCTCTGTCTTTAGAAAGGCTTAGTCTACGTACAACGAGAAAAGCATAGTAACCGCCATGTCTGTTTGTACTCTTGACCCTTCCCATCCTTATTTACAGCATAAATTGTAGCTATTTTTACAGTCAATCCAGGATTAGACTTTTACGTGTTGGTAATGGTTTGCATATAATTCAAAGTCAACCACTTTGAGGACCTCCTCATTTTTCTTTTTCTAACATGCATGTCTAGTCAGTGGGAGAGTCTGGATTTTCATGAACTATAATTTGAGTGTGGTGCTCTGCTTCCACTTTAGCCACATTCTGAAATCCCATCTGGTTTAGAACTAGGCATTAAAGGTAATCTCACATGAGTACAGATAGTCACTCAACAAAAATAGAAACTTACATTGTAAGAGGTTTACCATGGCCATTTAAATACAGTATTTGTCTGAGTACTGGTCATAAGCAGGACTCTGAACCTCAGAGATATAAATGTGAATAGGAAAAAAAGAGACACTTTCTGCATAGTAACATGGGCGCCAAAGAATCATTACCAGGTGATGGTTCTGTCCCAGAGATGCACCATTATTACAGCAAATTCATGAGAGAATGCCCATCCGGGCAACTTAGTCTGCATGAATTCAAGAAACTCCTGGGTCTGCAAGGGCTGGATCCACAGGGAGATATATACATTAAACGAGTGTTTGATATCTTTGATCTGAACCAGGTAAACTTCCTTTTCTTTGTTTCTTTAATCTCATGCTACTGTTTTGTTTGTGAGTTGTAGCCTGCAGGCTCTTCTTTGTGCTCTGCACCCTCGGGGACAGGGTTGACATTATGGTGCGCTAGAAGTGAAAAAGCGGGACTGTGCTTTGAGGGCTTTCAGTAGGACTCTTGTTAGTACTTCCCAGGGACACTTAAAAAATGTCAAGAAACAATTCGGAAAATGAGATGTAATTTGCAGTTCACTGGTCATCTTCCTGTCCTTTGCCTGTCCTATGCTTTTATGTAAGCATACGAAAATATTGGTATGCTAAAATACAAAGTAAATAAGTTTTTACAGCAATGTTAGACAGAGAGAAAAATATGGTCTGCACTTAACTGATGATGTAGTGTAGCGTAGATAAACAAATTTGCCCGAAGTCCTGTGCTGAACCTGGGGCAGAGAGGAAAATGTAACTCGAATGATACGATCACACACAGTGCCCAAATTACAAGACCAAACAGGCTACTGAATGAAGAAGTGAAGCCGTTTCTCCAGGCTATATTTCTAATTTACCCTCCCTGCTACTGCAATAACTGCTTGTGATTGCAATCAGCCCTCCATAATGTAGCTGGCTCCCAGACAGACAATATGTATATTTGCCTTAGGTGTACAGACAAGGACAAAGCTATGGCCATCTGATACTTCTGTGTGTGCCACCTTTCACTGCGTGTGGAAGACCTTAGACCCTGGTTGTGGAGGAAGAGGGCAAAAGACAGCAGAGAATCTAACAACTGACAGACTGGCAGACAAATGTGGGCTGTTTTCTAGGTCTGTCTTGAACACTGCCTTATGCTTGTAAGGTCTTCGAGCTGGCCAGTTTGAGCCCTCTACTCATTGCAATGCTGGAGTGTCCCAGGGCATTGGGTGTCAGCACAAGCTCTACAGAGTTGTGAAATCCTCAAGTTTGAGAGACCTTCAAACTCTACATTAATCTAGAAGTGGGGAGAGTGGAATAAAAGCGGGTTTCAGAAAGAGCATTCGCTCACCTTTAATTGCTGGGGCAGTGGCTAAACACACTTAAAACAAAATGGGAACCCCCTGCTAATTGTTGCTTCTCTATCTGGTGTTTCAGAGTTGTGTCACACTGCTCTGCAGGCTGTCATCACTCTCACATATGAAGTCATCAAGTTGCCAGATAGCAAAGCAACTTTTCCTGTAAGAAATAGAGGTCAGATGCTCAGGGAGACTTAAACTGTGTTTTAAACTTGGATGGACAGTATGTATAGTGTGGAAGGCAGAGGCAGGAGGAGCTGCACCAGGATTGTCAGCTGGAGAACATGTTGTCTTTTCAGCACAGCTTTCAGGACCACCATCCTGAAAGATCTCAGCTGCTTCACCTGTGTGACTGAAATTCCTCTTTCATCAGGAACTTTCTTGCTTGCATCTTTCTGAACTTTACTTTATCATTGTCTCCACCCTCATCTTCCTCAGATGAACCAAGATCAATCAAGACTAAAGGATGGAAAAACAGACTAATGGCCAGGAATTCTGTCTTACAGAAAAAAAAATAAATAAATGTTTAATCACCCATCATATTGCTAACCATAATGCCACTGGGGCACACGCATCCTTGAGGGACTCAAGGTATGGCTGTATAGCCAGTACAAGAGAAAGCATTTATTTCCCCCTACTGTCTTCTCCCATGTCTCTATTTTGTAATGCTTGGGGTCATAGACACCAGACCAACGAGGGGTGGCCTGCTTCATTACAGCAAACCAGGTGGGTTGGAACAGCAGTGCCTCCACCAGAGAAGGCTGTGCACGTCCAGCACCAGCACCTCACCATCTGCCAAACAGGAACTGGGACACTCAAGTAGAATAGATCTATGCATTTGCCAGTCTTCACAACTAAGGTCTTTTACAAATTACATGCACAGCCATTGACAGAGGTTGTGATCCTTGAAAACCTCTTGGAGGGTCTTAGCATAGCACCTCTTCCATCCCCTACAAATATCTTTTTTTTTTCAGGTGTTTCATACCTGGATTTGCTGAAAGTCTCTGTGTAAAATGGAGTGGAGCTGTCATTACAGCAAGGAAATGATAGAATCATACAATGGTTTAGGTTGGAAGGGATCTTAAAGATCATCTAGTTCCACCCCCCCTGCCATGGGCAAGGACACCTCCCACTAGACCTGATTGCTCAAAGCCTCATCCAGCCTGGCCTTGAATCCCAAACTGTAGATTAACTTCCTAGCTAAAAGAAAAATGAGGAATAAAAACCCGAGAAAAAAAATTAAGTAAAGCAATGGGTATTGAACCATACAGCAGCTGGGAATCAAGCTAGAGTGCAGCAAAGCTCTGGAATCTATGCTGAAATCTATGCTGTCTGTGAACATTTGTAAAGGCATGTTAGGTATTGAAAGGATCAAGACTGCTAGGGAAGGATGCAGAGCAAACAATACTAAATCTGGCATGTTTGAGACGAACATAGATTTTTATTCAGAATAAAAATGGAAAGGAACAATTCAAGATGTAAAATTTATATCATGAACCCACAACAACTTTTTACAGAGCTTTATAGATTTGTTGTGTCTCAGTTTCTGTTCAGTGTAATGGTTGCATTTCTGTTACTATACAGCCTGAATTATTTTCGTTCTTTTTCTAACATTGTTAATAGCACTCTGTTTTCAAAAATTTAATTACACTTTTTTCCTTTATTACCAAAATTAATGACCGCTATTTTTAAGGCATACTTTTAGAAACAACAAACATCTGTCAAACACTTTTCAAGTACACAGATACAATGCTTTTTATGTGGTTTAGCTGGGAATAAAGTGACAACAGACCAGCCTCTCAGGGTAGGAGAAAGGAATGTTGTATGTTATTGGTGAGGTAAAATAAGAGAAACCCCTTATTCCATACGGTCACTTTTTGTCCTGTACCCTTTCTATAGCTTTCTCTCCTCCCTGGGGTTTTTGGTAGAATTGTAGGCTTTGATCCTGAAAAGTGCTTTTAGTTAGGTACAGATTTGTGATGAGTGGTCAATGGATATCTGACTTGGAGTATCACGATGTGGATTCTGAAATGGCAGCTATCATTGTACAAATAAGGGGTCGTTATCCTTCCATTAAACTATGTAGAACATTTGGGCACTGTGATTATAACAGATTATAATCTTTGATCTCCAAGCCACATAATGTAATGGATGCAAGTGGTTGTCTGTATAACACATGAATTAAGAAATAATTTGGTCGTTTGAGTTTTTGCTTACATTCAGCTTTCTTCAGTAGTACAGCAACTTCTCAGGTTTGTAGATCAAAGTTTTATTTCTTTCACTATCGTAATCTTGTCTGGTTGTTGCTTTCCAATAAAGGGGCCGTTATCCCAGTGAGTGGTATACAAAATTTGTTCATATAAATTATTTCCTTCCTTTTAATAGTACCCTTTATATAGAAGTGCTGTTTAGCTAGACAGTGAGCAAATTTGAACCTTCTTCCATTCTCCCTCCCACTGACTTATAGACACATGACCTGATTTTTTCTTTATCTAACTTTTTGTGGCCAGACAATACCATGGTTTAATAGTGGGGCTTTCACAGTTTAAAATTGCTATGACTTCTACTGCTGAAGCTTATATGTGAGAGTATATATTTTGGGGACTAGTTTACAGTTGATCTACATCTAAAGAAACTCATTCTGGAAACTTAAGTCATTTAATAAGGTCTTCTGCTCTCAGCATAAAACGTATTTTTCTCATGTAGGTTTCTATTTTCTCACAGATAGGAATCTTCTTAGAAAGCTGTGCTAAAGCATTAGGCCTAAATTAATCTACAATTCCAATTATAGCAGCCTAATACTCCTTGACTGAAGTTGGGGTTATCCACGCTTGGAGGTATTCTGTCATACAATAAGATGAGAAAACACTCTTAAAAGGTGCACAGAATTTCTCCTTTGTGTTTCATGTATGCCTAGTTTAAAACCTCTAGCGGGTAAGGTGTGGAATATTAACCTCATAAGATGCCAACAGGACTTGGCAGGGAAGCGGAGTGGGGTAATTACAGCTGTGAATTGCATTCCACCTCATTGTTAGCTGTGTTGCTTCCAGCTTAAGTCCATTACAGACATCCTTCTCCATCTTAGGATTTACATTTTTAAAAAAACAGCTTGCCAGTAAACTGTAAAGAGTTAAAACGGAATTGTAGCAGCATGGTAGGGTTTTTTGACAATTTGTGACAGATTGAGAGCCTAGTCAAAGCTTGCTTCACTCAAGTCATCCATACAAATGGATGCAGGAATTAACTTGCAAGCCAAACCTCGTAATTCCCTCAGTTTCTTTAGCTTTGAGGCAATAGAGTAGTTCAGCTCCCCACTCATGGAAATGACTATGGTGAGCGGATGTACGACAGGGAGGGGTACATCTACACAGCACAATCCAATGTCATGTAGAGATTGAGGTTACCTCTGGTCTTGGCAGCAGGCAGACCATGTAATCTCAGAGCATTGCACTAACTTACCGTGTCAAAGAGGCCATGCTATGGTGGCTGTATGCCTGCTTGGACTCTTATCTTGCATGTTTATATGTAGCAGAGCATAGTACTGTACAGTTATTCATGCCTCTGGCTCAACAGAGTGCATCTATCCTCGGCTGCATCAAGAAAGCATGGCCAGCAGGTCGACGGAGGGGATTCTGCCCCTCTACTCTGCTCTCTTGAGACCCCACCTGGAGTACTGTGTCCAGCTCTGGAGCCCTCAACAGAAGATAGACATGGACCTGTTGGAGGGGGTCCAGAGGAGTGCCATGAAGATGATCAGAGGGTTAGAGCACCTCTGCTATGAAGACAGGCTGAGTGAGTTGGGGTTGTTCAGCCTGGAGAAGAGAAGGCTGCGGGGAAACCTTAGAGCAACTTTCCAGTAACTGAAGGGCACCTACAAGAAAGCTGGAGAGGGGCTTTTTACAAGGGCATGTAGTGGTAGGGCGAGGGGTAATGGTTTCAAACTGAAAGAGGGTACATTTAGATTAGATCTCAGGAAGAAATTTTTCACCATGAGGGTGATGAGGCACTGGAACAGGTTGCCCAGGGAAGGTGTGGATGCCCGATCCCTGGAAGTGTTCAAGGCCAGGTTGGATGAGGCTTTGAGCAACCTAGTCTAGCAACAGGTGACCTTGCCCATGACAGGCGAGTTGGAACTAGATGATTTTTAAGGTCCTTTCTAACCTAAACCATTCTATGATTGTATGATCTGTTCACTGTGCCTGTTTCTGTTGGAGATTAGTGGCATAGGCTATGTCCTAAAAGCTTTATTCTCAGGAGCATACTAAATAAATGCTAACCATTTCTGGCATGTCTCTTGTGCAGACCACCATCTGTTTCATAATTAAATGACCTTATACACCAAGTGTGCAGATGCCTTTAATGCTTCCATGATTCTTAAAATGAAGGGTTCAGTCAAGACTTTTCATCCCTTCCTTGACCTCTGTGGGATTCTTTGCTAATAATTAAACAAACAAACAAAAAAACATGCTATTGAAGTTTGAAAGTTGTTCTTCATCATTCTTAGTTCCAGTGAAAAATAAAGATGCTGAGCATTCGGAACTGTAATTCCAAAGTTAACTTTCCTTGAGATTATCACAAGGAGTGCAGGAGGTAGCATTTAAGCGAACATTTTATTCATGACTCATACATTAATACTTGTAAGCATTATTTATACAATGGCATTGGCAGTATAATAAATGGTGGATTTATCTTTTGTCACAGCTTTCCAAGTAAAGCCTTCAAAAATAATGTTTTTATTAAAATACAAGTGCAACAGCATTCATTTTTTTAAAAGATTACCTTTATTAGGTCATTTTAGGGAAAAATGATCTCAGTCTTCTTCACCCTTAAGCTATTTGTAATACAAAAATGAAAAAGCTGCAACGCATACAAGTATGCTGAATTCCTCCTGCTTTTTTTATTCCCTGTGCATCTCAGTCCACACGTAACTGTCATGCAGTCCTAGTTAACGCAGCCTACTGATGAATTTTAGAGAGGAAACCGTTATGTTTATCTAAAATACTTCAGTAGTTGCCAAGTATACTGATATATACTTTGTTCTCTGTGAGAATACGCATCATATTTCAGAGATATTATATCCTTCAAAATGAGGTTACCCAATGTTAAAGGAGAGAGCATATCTAGAAAAATAATGTCTGGTGTATCTGTAATATATTGGAAGTGTTAGTTGCTCTTAAACAGAACTAAGGAAACATTCTATAGCCAGCACTACTACTATTTAACATTTATTCTAAAAAAATCTTTCTTTACATCAGAAACCCAGATAATTTCCATCCACTTCTACTGGCTGGCAGATAGGTTTTGCCACCACTGAAATAAAAATTGAACACTGCAAGGACTGATTAATTGATAGATTGAGTTCTTATGACCCATGAATGATAAAATTTGCATAGCCATTTAACATGTGAAGCACTGTACTGAAAACGAGATGCTGTAATTCTAGTAATCTTATTGCTTATTTTGGCATTAATTGAAACCAGCTACAGGTATAAGTGTCTGTTGCTTTGTAAGTAAATCAGATTTTAAAAGGTAGGATATACTGTGAAGAGTAAAGATTAACAGGTATGTGTCACCAAAGGAAAACTATGCAAGTTCAAGGATCTTCTGTTTATGTTTTATAAAGCATTGGATAGTCCTCAACAGAGAACTGTATTTTCTGCTACACTACTTAGGCAGAGATAAAGCTGGTAGATGCAGAAAAATGGACACTCCACAGCAAAGAGTTTAAGAAATATGTAGATAAGGAGCCACCAACTGATGTCAATCTTTAGTCATCTTTCTAGTTTGTGATTTTTCATTTAAAATTTAAAGTAGTTCTGTGATAAACAACAGTTCATCTGACATCATTATGCAGATTAGAACTATAAAGAAGATTTTAAAAGGAATCCATTTTAAAATCTAAAGAAGAAAATTAGAACAGGCTGTTTGATGTAGAACAGATAAGAAATGCAAAAATGTGTTACTTCAATAGAACTTTGTTGTGCATCAAAATGACTACATAGCAATGTAAACTAAATCTCAAGCTACTTTTTTTTTTTTTTCCTGAAGAATAAGAGTTTCCTTTCACTCCTCATACTTTGCACAATGCTGACAAGTGTTGGGAGGCAGGCCACCATTCCTTTTTTCCTCATCCCAGCTCCTTCCCCACTGTCCTGCTGTGTCATTATAGTTTTGATTTTCAGGTATACTTTTCATCATCTGATTCTGTGTTCTGGCTATAAATAGCTATTATCCTCTCTGGTTATAGGGACATGAATAGGATTAGCCAAGTATATCTTCTCAGGTATTGCAGTAGAAGGAAATGCAGATCATTTGGCCATGAAATTCTCTATGAAAGCAGTGGTTGCACCTCATATTCCAAGAAAAGCATGCCAACACTCACATAAAGATTTAGTATTTTTCAGAGGTGTTTTGATGATTAATGCAACTCAGTCTTCATTTGACTTTCAGTTGTTTTCTCCCTCCACTTTTTCCCCCCTTCTTAGCAATTGTGAGAGACAGGAATATTATTTTCATTG
The DNA here is from genome assembly GCA_013398295.1 of Chionis minor. Classification (NCBI taxonomy): domain Eukaryota; kingdom Metazoa; phylum Chordata; class Aves; order Charadriiformes; family Chionidae; genus Chionis; species Chionis minor. Next base: position 612,462 of record VZSF01006466.1, read on the forward strand.
ATATGAGGCAATCAGTTGCTAGAGAGTCTACTGACGACGTTATTTTGTTAAAGATTGACATAGCCCAATTACGCAGTGGTTACCTAGCACTATGGGATAGCTGTCTTCCACATTCTTACTGAAGGCATGAAGAGCTCTTAAAAGGTGAAATAAAATGCCTGCTAGTGAGCAATACTTCAAACACTACCTGGAACCTAAATATTAAGTGTTTTCACCTCTTGTGGGATTAATTATAATGATTCAGGCCATCTTTGCTAACTGTCCTTTCCTGGAAAATTTGATCCTCAGTGGGCTTCTTTTCTCAGATTGCCATGCTCTGAAGTGTCCTCAGGACCAGGAATAGCGGCTGTGATATGAATTGTCAGGCTGCCTAAGGAACTGCCTAGACTGTTTGCTGCATCCTTACATGTTTGCAGACATTACCAAAGTTGACATAATAGAATTGGGTGCAGTAGTTGATAGTTATCCAAAGCAGAGTGAGAGGGGATGATAATTATAGAAATATTTCCCCAAACTTTCCTGAACAACTTTTCTCTTTTGTATCCTGAAGTCTTCAAACAGTTGCGCAAACTTAAGTTCAACTGCACACGTAATTTTAGGGATGTCTTCAGGCTGAAGTGACTTTCCTTAGCTTACTCAAACCAGCCAGCTTAACCAAGGTAGTAAGGTTGCAACAGCAACATCTGCATCACACACTACAGTACGGGGCCAAGAGCCATATAAGCTGGTATTGTGATTGGCAAGATATGCCACCTTTTATGCTGTTCCTTTTCCATGGTTCTTGTGTTGGCCCAGCACATGTGGATAGCACTACCACTTTGCCCAGAGAAGTCTAACTCTTGCTTTTTCTGGTTTTGAACCCTTTTTCACTCTCAGAATCACCTAATTAGTCTTCACAAGAAATACTTAGAAAACTTACTTTCTTTTCCTGACAGTCATAGCTATCACATTGCAGAGTCAGCAATAAAAGCCTGTGTGTCAAAAAATTAATCAATGTCTAAACTAAGGGCTAGAAGAAAATGAAAATCAAGATACCTCTTAGATAAAAAGAATTCCTCTGTCAGAAGTAACAAAAATTTACAGCTCTTACTTCCTGAAATATTCAGGCTTTTTGGAGCTGATAGGTACATATACAAATCCTGTTCCCATTAGTTTCAGACACAACCCAACAAAACCAAGAAAGCCAAACCATTTGCTTCTCCTTAATCTGGAGTAACGTTGCGTAAAATTACGTCCAAAGTAAAGTAACTAGCCTGATTACTGTAAATGAGGAGGAGGTTAAATTACGTTTCTCTGTGTTCAAGGCGGTGTAGTTGCATCATTTTTCTCAGCGTGCTTAAGTGCCTTTGAAAGGTACTGTACCCTTATAAGAAATTCCATGGAATAGAAACTATATTCTATGCATATTTCACCTGGTTTCATGAAACAATATTCTATTTATTTATAGATTGTCTTAAAGAATGTCTTTGTTCTTCTTACCTACCTCCAGAATTTTTTTACACCCAATTTTATATATTGATTCCAAAAAGGAATCTATTACTTTGTAAGGACTTCCTGCAACTGTTGGTGCAATTTCACAATCTTAATTTTGTTTTCTAGTGGTTTGGCACAGGCCTTACTGCTATGATAGTACTAACTTATGCTATAATAATACGTCATTATCAGCTAACAACCTACGTTAACGTTATCATTAAAATCATTTCTTCCTTAATGTCAGTGCAGTTGAATTCTTGACTATAGGATTTGATGGTACGAGTTACGATCTAAAAGTTTTAGACCAGAGGTAATTCCCCAGTAGCAGCACAGCACCATCAAGCGTGGAAGGCTGATTCTTTACGTGGGACATTAAAGTGAGGTCTGTCTCAGATTTCTGTTAGAGCCCTGCAGAATTTGGTGCCTTCTTTTTTCTTTTTTTTTTGCATTTCAAAAAGGTAAACAGAATGTCCAAGAAATTTTCTCTTTAAAAAAAAAAACAACCACATTAAAAGTATTCGTGTAGGCAAGTGCTATTAAGTAATATTCCAGTTGAATTTGCCTTGCATAGCAGTCTTGATGCTTAGCCGGATTGGATTAAGCTATGGCGATAGAGGAGTGGTACTCACAGTGCACACCACGAAGCATCCCCACCTTACTGAATAGCCCTTTCCTTGCCATCTGTGCACAGCATGTCCAGCCTCGCTGCCTTTGCAATAGAGATCTGCTGTACTTGGGGCCAGTAGGTCCATCACACCGTTACGCATCCCCAGATCAAAGCACGGTTTGTGCGCAGTGCAAGGCTAGATGCACTACATCCACCAGCACTTTGGCAGCTGGTTGTCAGGAGTCCCATTTCACACCAGGACCCAGCACCTGGTCTTAACCACAGGTTAAGACAGGGCGGCCTGTAGGTCCTGTATGAAGCTGTAACGCCAACTACGTTGCACACAAGACCTAGAGAAAATGAATCACTGCATTGGATGCAGAGAAATCAGTAGCAAAAAGTACTGACAATAAAAATTAAGCACTTAGGGGTTTGGACAAGTGATTCTTTGGCTTGACATTTTTGGTTTTTTCTTTAACATTGATTAAATTTGTATTCAGATACATTTATACTAAATGTCCTGCAGAAAGAAACATAGCAAAATTCAGTGTGAGTCAGCATGGAAAGGGAGGAATATGAAAGAATGATGAAGCTAGATTTTATCTAAAAATAATTTTCATTGTCTACACTGTCTCCCATTGAGTTGTGCTACCTGAGTTCCTACACTTCCTGATTGTTTTTAAAACAGAATAAAGGGTTTAGAGTTGTTTCCTCTGCAGTTGCTCTGTGACCAACATTACACATCAAACTGAAGCAATTACACTTCTCTAACAACCTGTTGTCGTGGTTTAACCCCAGCCAGCAACTAAGCACCATGCAGCCACTCACTCACTCCCCCACAGTGGGATGGGAGTGAGAAATAGAAGGGTAAAAGTGAGAAAACCCGTGGGTTGAGATAAAGACAGTTTAATAAGTAAAGCGAAAGCTGCACACACACAAGCAAAGCAAAACAAGGAATTCATTCACTGCTTCCCATGGCAGGCAGGTGTTCAGCCATCTCCAGGAAAGCAGGGCTCCATCGTGACTAACGGTCACTTGGAAGACAAACACCATAACTCTGAACGTTCCTCCCCTTCCTTCTTCTTGCCCCAGCTTTATAAGCCGAGCATGATGTCATACGGTATGGAATATCCCTTTGGTCAGTTGGGGCCAGCTGTCCCGGCTGCGCCTCCTCCCAGTTTCTGGTGGAACCCCAGGCTGCCCACTGGTGGGGCAGTACAAGGAGCAGAAGAAGCCTCGCCTGTGTAAGCCCTGCTCAGCAGTAATGTAAACATCCCTGTCTTATCAACACTGCTTCCAGCACAAATCCAAAACATAGCCCCATACTAGCTACCATGAAGAAAATTAACTCTACCCCAGCCAAAACCAGCACACACATGTAGGGTTCCTTTGCCAATTTCATTTAACTGTAAACAAATTAGCATATACTCTGCAGCTTTCACTGAGTTTAAAAAGTGCCTGGAGCATATTACTACCGTTACCAGCTAACACTGTAATTTTGTCATATTACGTGAATAGGCAATGAAGATTAACTTTGTACAATTAATCATAATTAGTTTTAAACACTACTTGTTATGATGTAGATAACAGGGAAAGTAATTTTAATGAGGAATAGTTCAGGAATATGCTTCCCTTATTTAAAGAAACTTTAAGTAGAAGTGCAACTGTCTTTTTTCAATGTATTTCCTTATTAATTATGGATAGAGCAGTTAGAGGCTACTCTAGGTTTACAGTTGTCTTCTTTTTCCCCTTTAACATGTAAGTGTTGCTTTGAAACATCCAAAACTACGCACTCATGATTCACACATTTGTTGGTGACAATGATGTTGGTGATCAACGCCTCGTCTCTTTACAGAACAGCGGGTACACAACTAACACAAACCCACTTAACAATCTGAAACTCCTAATTCCCTGCTTCATTCTTCATCCTTATCTAATAGCCTTTGCTTGCTGAGAGTCTCCCCCCACCCTGTGACAAATGCCAACTTTGTTTGCTTAGGAAACTGGTGATTCTCGCCACAGCCTGCAGGGAATCTGGAGCTCTCTCCAAGCCCCAAACTCCAATATCAGACCTTAGCGATGTGTGAAAGCAACAGAGTCACAAGCAGATCTGTATTTCTTGAATAACGTGCATGCAACCTTTGAGGAACAGCTGAAAGTCTTCAGAAGCAAAAAGAAATTAAGGAAATGGGGGAAGATGCAATGGAGTAAAATGAAACCTGCTTTAGGCGTCTGAGGGCAGAGAAAGCAGAGCTATATTTGAAACGGGGTCTACAGAGAAAGAGAGAAGCACGTAGGATTAGCTATAAATTTCACAGTTATTCTGAGCTGTTGTAATCTGCTGTTTGACCTGTGCCTCCTCCCTCTGCCTTATGAGGTTTATGTAGTATTCTGAAAGACAGGGGGTGGGGAGGGAAGGTGGCTTAATGTCCTAAGCTCTACGTTTTAAATACCTAGACCGTCTATATTTGCACACTTGTTAATCCTGCTAAAGCTTATTGAGCTATTATTCTCCGGGTGTCAGGTTGAGCTTAAGAGGTTTTTCAGGAGTGAATCTGAAAACAAGGCACTGCTTGTCGTGTGTCGGCTCGTAGTAGAGTCCTCAGTGCGCCAAGTAAGACGATGAGTTCACTCATCGCAGGGTTTTGTGGGGACAGATATCTGCCCTTTCCCCAGGCGTAGCCGCGGTGTGCTGTGGGAGATGGCCGGCTCTCTATCCCAGTGGCACTGCATCCATGCGCGGGTAGGACATTGCCTCCAGGTAAGCGCTAGGCAGCCAAAACGCCAAGTTCTGACCATTCTGGCTGAACCTCGGGTTACCACGCCGTTTAAGATCAGCTGCGTGCTCACAGCTGACAAGTCAATTATTTCTTAATCCGTACTCACATAGTTTGAAGCTGCAAGAGTTTTTTAAGGAGCTGTGAAGATTAGCAATGCTGTTCTGGGAACTGACGGGTAATGCCCTCCTACGGCTCCAGGGATAGGGTATTAATTGCCATTGTGTAACGCTGCAGTCCTTCCCTGCCCTCACAGGACAGACAATCCCCTCCTCACCTGACAAAAGCTGACAAAAGAGACTTAAAAAAAAAAAAAGTATATATTTTTAAAGTCTACTATGCTAATCAGAAAGTCCAGAAGACTTCAGGGCACGTAAAAGAAGTTTTGACCCTTTTTTTTTTTAATGTCTCTCCGGTTCACTTCTCAGAGTTGCATGCAGAGTTTTCTGTCCCCCTGTTTTACACCATGTCCAGAGGGGGCAGGTGCCCCGTGTGCTTGCCGCAGCTGGCTCCGCACACACCAGCAGGCAATGGAGCAGGACCTCACTGCAACCTCCAGGCACACATAGTATCCCAGTGTAGCTGTGCTGCAGCCGGGGGAGGTATGGCCAGTGCCATAGATGTGGAAAATAAGCCTCCATATACAGGAAATGCATCCATCTCCCAAATCTGTCCTGTATCCTAAGCTGACAAGTAGGCAGGTTTCACCAGCATTAACTCCATTTAAAAGAAATATTAGAAATTTGCCCTTTGGAGTAACAGAGTAAAGCACCAGAAGTAAATTATTTGTATCTCCCACCACTGGTAATCAGCTCTGCTTATTATGTTGCTGTTTGGGATTTTTTTTCATTTTGTTTTATTATCATTTATTTTATTATTTTTACGGTATCCCTTTGCTTGTGAATTACTGACTTCCTAATGAGCAACAGATACTTTACTGTGTGCACTGCACAGACTGATGTTTTATAGAGCCCGGAGACATGTAAGGACCTACCTACATACTGGTATTGTGAATGGTTATAGAGCAGCAGATGGGTAAATCAGCAAGGCAGTATTCTTTTAATAACATCGTAACACATTTATTGTATTATTTGTTGTACTCACAGAACCACGGGATGATCATCACAGGTTACTGTTACGGGTTTCTTTCATTATTTAATGTACCGTTCTGAGGTTCTTGGATGCCACTGTAAAAAGCACAGTATTTCTCTTTATCTGAGAAAGCTCTGTATGTGTTTAACAAGATCGCCATAGCCTTCTGCATCACATAAATGTCTTCTTTTCTACCTACAATATATGTCTTTCGGTGTCGAAAGGAAAAAGGGCACGTTTCTCATCAGTGCCTTTGTGCAATGCTTCTGGTTCCACATCCTGGCAGATAAACATGTCTGCCTTCTCAGTATTTCTACTCCTGGTGCACTGGCTGCTGAGGTCAACATGTCGCCACTGGTCTTTGCATGTCTACACAATGTGTCTGGGGCTTTCCTGGCACCTACAATTTCTCTCAGATGTTTTTCAGGGGTGGGAGTTTTTTGACCTTGGTCTTCAGTCCTGTCCTGCTCAGGGTAGGCCAAATGATGCACCAGCTCAGAATTACATACCTGAACGCGTTAAGATGATTATTACCTTTTCCAAACTTTGGATCTTTTGTCAGAGCAACAACAGCGCCACCAAAACATAGGAAGAAAGCAAACAAAACACTATTTTCCAAAATCCCAAGTGAAATGTAAGGGAGAAAGAAGACAATTAATGTCATCATGGACATCCAGCAATCCTAAAATTAATCTGTAGTTTCAATAAGTAGTATGAAATGCGATAAAAAAGCAGCAATGGGAAATGCATCTAACCACATTCTTAATAGATCTATCAAATCAGATGATGGAAACGTTATCAGCAAAATAGATCTTGCCCTCCAGTAAAATACTTCATGAGACGTTTCTTGAAATAATACTCGTAAAATTGAAATTCAAGCTGGTGTGCCAAAAAGAAGCACAAAGTTTGTGGTACATGATGTGTCATTTTTTGGTAAAAGCATCTGCTTTTAATACTGGGCCTAATCTTGTTTGAAAACTACGTGCAGTTACTGCCAAATTTCATTTAATCCCAAACACTGGTTGAACGGTGTCTTTGCTGAGCTTGCTGTGATTGCAATTACAGTAAATCCAGCAACCACAGCAGACCCTGCACAAAGAGCCTGTGCAGCAATGGTCAGTCTGCACAAGTTACACACGCACCATTTCTGCATGTACATGGAATCCAGTGTCTTTGAAGCGTTGGATTTACCTCTTAGGTGCCATGCTGCCGGAAAGCCTTGCACAGAATTTAAAACAAGCACTACAAGTATGGCAGTGAGTTGCACCGCACCTTTACAGGACTTCTTTTCCTTTAGTCTAGTAGAGTCTCAAGGGCAGACTAATGCCTGCTGGTTGCAAAACCTTTACTGGCACAACTTGCATTGCTGTATGACAATAAAAATAAGTCACACGCTAAACCTACTAGATACTCATCCAACCTTCTCTTCTCAATCACAGGCCATCTGAAACTGATGACAGCCTTTCCAAGGTTTTCCAAGTGATTGGACTCTGACCAACATAAAGATCACAAGATTAAATTTAACAGCTGTTAATTCTTTTTATATGCACATGAGAAACAGTTGGAGCAAGTACTCTCCAAATTCAGCAACTGTTTCTTCCATCCTCACCACATTTTTACAGCAACAGAGGATCTGTCACAGTGGCTTAGACCACCTGACCATGGAGGCCTGTCCTTGACAGGTTTCCATCACTAGCTTCAGATAAGAAAGTAGAAAATATGGAATTAAATTGAGCTGAAATGCTCTTTCCCTATGAATATTCCCCAGTCCTCACTATTTAGAAACTAGTTTACAACTTGAAGGCTTAATACCCTGTGCAAAATGTATTAGTCAAAGTGACCTGATGTTTATATGGAAAAAACACATCATCTGGAGTTCCTGCCAGGTGATTGGTTACCATGAACAACGCTTACTACATGATCTCTCAGATGAATAACACCCGGAGCAGCTCTGTTGCTCTGGAAATGATCCATAGTTCCTATAGGAATATAAGCGACTGCGCTGTAGACATCTTATTAGTACCAAACCAGATATCCCAGACTCCTCTTTTTCACATGTGGAAGTCTACCACAAAACTGTTTCTCTTCCCCTCAAAAAGTGTCAATAACAACTGCTCAGAACAGATTTGCCCCCCACCCCTACTGCTCCCAGCTTTCAGGGGAGAACAAAACTGTCTGTGCTAACACCCTTCCTATAGTGCTTCCAGTTGAACGCATCCTTTTTAAACACCACAGGAGATTTCTATGTTAAGGTGCTTTATAAATCATTGTGTATTATAGCAAAATTGATGACCTGTTTCTGTGGAATTGCCAGAATGAACAGAAAAACAATGTTGTTAAATAGGGGTTTTCTCTCTCTCTCTCTCTCTCTCTCTCTCTCTCTTAGGATGGATTTATAGACTTCTTGGAGTTCATAGCTGCAATAAATTTGGTTATACGAGGGAAAATTGACCAAAAATTGAAATGGTATTTTAAGCTATACGATGCTGATGGAAACGGATGTATTGACAAAAAAGAACTATTAAGCATATTCACGGTAAGGAAGTTATGACCAATAGCAAAAGCATTTGACATAGTGCATTGCCCCCGAAACAGTGGTTTCATCGTGTACTGTAAATGGATTGTCTGTACCTTACCTAACGTTTTACAGTTGTAAAAGCAGAATTGTTCCAGCCAGCGACACTCCTGCCATTAGTTTCTTGCTTATTGAAGTAAACTATCTAAGTAGTATTTTACTTTAACCCATAATTCTACAGATATAATGCTTTACTGAAAGTGAAAAACTGTAGAAACAGTAGAGACATTATTGTCATAAACTATACTATAAGGCAGGGTAGAACTGAAGCAATGTAATGAATAAAACAGCTAGTTACAAGTGTTTGTGCCAGTCTGTTGTGGAAAACTAGCTTCTCAAAAAGAACTTGCTGGAAGAAACAAGATATATTTCATCAAAATATTCCAATATTTTAATTTTTTGAAAGGCTTTTAGATTTGTTTACTATAAATGCCATTACCTCTATTTTAAAATTAAATTGGGGAAAATTAATTTTACCATTAAATCATGCAGTGATATTTGGATACAAATAATGTCGAAAATTTTGGAGAAAATGGGTCCATTTCAAACCCATAAAACCTAAGCAGTGTAATTCTTTCTTCAAAATTATTTCTGTATTTGTCAACTTGCTATAGTGAAACAATATTTTGTACTTCAGTAGCTGCTTTCATCCAAAAGATATTACAGGGCTCCTTGCAAATATGAATGACTTCATACTGCTTCCTAAATGTACAGGACACATTACAGATCAAGGTTTTGCTGCAGGGAGCATAAAATCTAAATAGGGATTTAATGTCATAATAAACAAGGAACGTACTTTGCCTGGATTCTCTGTTACTGATGGTGCCTGGCAAGTCGCTGTTACAGACTTTCAAGACCTGCTGCCCAAATTAAAAGGAACTGGAGCCAGACAGAGCCGCAAGGTCAAACAAATAAAGTTGATGCATCACCGTCTAAAGAGCAGCTTTCTTAAGGTAGAAGGAGAGGCTGCATCTCCAAGATTTCTCCTTGCTTAAGACTATTAACGTCTTTCTTTTGCAGATATTCTCCATCATTTTTCACCCAGAGGCAACGAGGCGACTGTGTTTTGTCTTGGGCTTTATTCGAAAAGAGAATTAAAATCCTTTTAATGTAAAGAAGATTTCTTTTTTAACTTACCTGATTTTAAAACCAGTTTAAACTTCTGTGTAATTTCTTCTCATTTGGAGTACAAGAACTTTAACTTAAACCTGCCTAAGTCATTTGACCTAGGCTAGATTAAAATCAGTGGGCTCTAAAACAAAATAAAAATACAGGCTCATAGCCATTAAGGGACCTGCTTATCCTAAGCATCAGTAAGCAAGGGCTTGTCCAAAAAAGATATGTCATATCTGAGACATTAATTTAAATCACAGAAGTCCTATTAAAACTTCATCTGTCCCTACAGCTATGCAAACTTTGGACCAGCAGGTCATTACCAACCATCAAAATTCCTTCCGGACAGCCATGCAACTTTGCAGTGCATTTTAACAGCTTGGTTATTTTATTTTATTATTTAAGGTGATTCTGTGGTAGTCAATGATTTAAGTACTTCAGGAATCACTGCTTTACTCTTAGCTCTACAACAAATTAAACTGTGACAGAGGTACAACCTTCTTCTGAAGACTGCATCAGGGTCAGACATATGAAACACCAAAAGTATCTAAAGTATGAATTAGTAATACAAACAAGTTTGCGTACCTATTTTTGTAAAATTCTTGCTGCCATTTTGAACTTGTGTGTGCAAAGTCAGGTAAAGACAGTGGTGGTCAAGAATTCCACATCAGTGCTGAACAGGTTTAACTTCCGTTTTATTTAAATATAATGAATTCTAAAATAGTATCAGGAATACTTAAGGAACCAACTTGCACATACTGTGAATTGTCTCACACAACACAGTTCATCTCAAGATAATTCAGGTGTAGAAAAACAAATCCTATAGTATGCCCATTATAGAACATATATGCATGTGTGTTTATACATATATATGTATGTATTTTCCCAGTCACTTACAAAGTGTGATATAAGTTTGAGGCCAGCTCTGTAAATATATGCTTGCTGCTTCTCAACCACTGGCTGTTAACATATAGCCTCCTATTTTATTAACCCAAATGATCATCATAATGCAAAAACTACTTTCAGTGAATAGGACACAATTTTGCAAAAACATTCATGTATACCTTTACTCCAAATATTGTGTCCCTTTGCCACAGAAAAAGTAGAGGGGAGACTTTTGATTTTCTTAATTTCTTTGGAGGACAAGTAAATTCTGCCAAATTCTGGGACTGCTGGTCTGACTTTATTTGTGATTACTAAATTAAACATGTCTTAATAGAAAAATGATTTAGGCTTTCTCCTCATGTGCTTTCAGCTGTGAAAAATAATACTATATTTAAATCACACAGACCATAGGGCACTCTCCAAAGACACAGAACTCTCTAGGGCCAGATAAAAATGCTGGTGTGGAATCTAAAGTGTATTGCAGAGCAGAGGTGCCGCACGGTTTCAGAAGACCTTCAGAGATATGTAAATTAGTCTGTAATCTTCAGGCTGTGTGATGTTAATTAAATTTCCAATCCTCATTACTGAAGATTTACTTGAAATAGCTATTTATTTTGCGATTTTTGAAAGGGTTGGTGAACTAAAGAGCTGCATTGCAATTACTGCAGTTGCCAGTGTATTGTTTTTACAGCTTGATGGAAAAAAGTCTGAAAGAACTTTCTGCATTTCTTCCTTCAGGCTATCCAGGCTATTAATGGCCACACCAACATGTCTGCTGAAGAGTTCACAAACATGATATTTCAGAAGATAGATGTGAACAATGATGGTAAGAATCTAGGTTTTCTTGGCACTGGCAGGGATTTTCCCCCATAAGGAAGTATGGGATCAAGAGTGGAGTTGAACACACTACTAAAAAACTGACTTTTAGACGAAGTGAAAGCCTGGATTTGTTCTTCTTTACTTCAGCTTTACAGTGAAGTGTAAATCAACTGACTCTACTAAGCTGACATAGGAATTACACACAGCAGGGTTTAAAACATAGAGGTCTTGCACTTTTCATCCAAAATGCCAGTGCGCTGGTTGCACAGCAAAATAAAAGTGTGATTGAGGTACTTTTTTAGTATATTTGTGTTGGCTTAATCTATCTAAAATGGATAAGAAACCCAATTAAGATGCATGGTTGCACATGCTCTAGTGTGTTCTAAAGATTGGACAGCATACTGGATATCCCTTGAAGTCTGATTGTTAACACATGCTTAGACACATGCTACTGTTTTTTCTCAAGATACCTACATTAAGCCAATTGGACTTGCATTTGGGAACTAAAACTTTAATTCACTGCTTCAGAGTTGTTTCTAATAGAAAACTTGTCACGTGGGCATGTCTTCCGTCATAGTTCTAATCATGAAGATCCTCCTTCCACTGGCAATTATGTTTTACATCAATTACTGCAATCACTGACAAACTGGAAGTATTAGAAAAGCATTGCAGAGCAAAATTGGATCCCAGCCAGGAATCTGAGGCATTTTTTTGATTATTCTTCTGGTCTTATTTGGTGTATTAAGGTTACTTTTTAAAAAGCTGTTTGCAATATATAATCAAAGTATAAACAGTGATCTTGTGATGCATGGAAATAACTTGTAGAGGATTGTTTCCCCATCTGCTTTGCCCATCTTTTGGGTGAAGGCAAACTACCAAAGAACTCCAAATAACATATAGTCGTATTCTAGAATCTATCCCCAATTTTATGATTATTCATATTTTGGCCCCTGCTTCTGACCATATATTTACTGCAAGTAATAATTGTATCTGAGCTAGGCCATCAGCTGAAAAAATAACTTTTGTGTCTTATGTTTTAGCAATGAAATGCCAGAACATGAATTATTCAGAATCATCTTCGTAATACTCCCATTTAAAACTGCTTTCCATAGTTAGTTATTTTTTAAATAGCTGCAAAGCAGAAGGACTAGCTCCACCTGAGGAATGGGATAAATTTTACCAGGTTTAGGTTAAACTATGCTACCTCCTTGTATCTTCTTAATAAAGAAATAGGCAAATAGACAAATAAGTTGCAATGTCTTTCCTCACATTAAAATATGAGAAATAATCCCCTGGTTGCAGGGAGCAAAACTTAAAGCAAATCTCCTGATGGCTTTGCAATTTATTTTCATTAGCTCAAGGAAACCTGAGACCTATCACGGTCGCAGTGAGTCTGGGCATGCCAGTGTAACCACATCTCACTGGGAACTGCAGTGGTTTTTGTATGCTTGCATGCTGGTATTGGTACTTTGAAATATACAGCTTGCGATCAAGGGGAGGGAATTCAAGACCAGTTGACCTGCATAAGCAGGAAAATGAGGCAGCAGGTCCATCTGACGTGTCCAGGAACCCCACCCAACCAAAGACCTCAGCCAAAGGCAATACAGAGGGAAGGAGATGGGAAGTAAGAGGAGTGCCTGGGATAGGAGGAGAGATCAGAGGAAGTGAGTGGATGAGTGGCAAAGCAGGAGGATGCAGACAAGCATACAGAGATGGCCTCTGCCACCAGGATGACTATGTAAGGGCACTGGGGTTGAAAAAGGAGGTGTGAACATCTTCAGGGCACTGCGCTCCAGCCCCTGGAGAGGGTCCTACTCCTCTCATTGAAGCCTAAGACTGCTGTCAAATGACATCTTTCCACTTTAGTAGCGTACATATGAGCCTGCTCATCAGTGCAGTGAGGACCCATGTGACTGAAGAGGGAGCAGCCTTTACTGCCCATGGGTAGAAAGTGGTTTTCACATTTTTCAAACGCTGATAGTTTTCCTTTTTCGCATCAGATGAAGTTTCAAGGTTGCCACAAACAAACAAACAAACAAAACCCCAAAACACAAAAAAGCTCTGGGGAGTACTTAAATCTGAAAATAGCCAAAATTCGTCTAGCTAAGCATTCACCAGAAGTGCAGGAGACTTGAATTGCTGCTCCCCTGCACCCTGGGGCTCCAAGTCACCCAGCTGTCTTCCTCTTTGCCTTGCCTCTTGTCATTTCTTATTTCAGTGAGAAATCATTCATTGTTGTCATTTCAACAAGAAACATTAAACAGTTCTCAGAGGAAAGAATCAAGCTCTTCCTATTAAACCAGGCTCTGTTTCCCCTTTCAGACAAAAACAGTATCACTGGAATGACTTCTAACCAGGGAACTGTGTACACTCCTGTGCACTGTGCAAGCAGACACATGCCTAGTACTGGCCTTTGTCTTTGCTGACAGGGAAGAGAGCAGGAAAAGAGGTAGAATGCTAAACAATATTCCTCCTCCTCAATAAAAGAGATTTTGTAACTGTCATGCAACTTCCAAGGTATTATCTGACTTTGACATGAGCCCCAAAAATCACGCTCTAAATGACCATTTCATTTGTTTGGAAGAATTTACCTAATCAAACCACTTAACTGATTATTTTTTTTACTACATCTTATCATGGCTCTAAATAATCCTAGTAGTCAACACAGGGAGTATCCCTGGTAATCCTCAGCAAATCACACCCTAATCTCCCTTAAAATCAGCTATAAGATAAATTCCAGTTAGCTCCATAAGAATCGGCCCATGCAGCTAAATTCAGCCTTGATACAGGCTTCACTAGCTCCCTTTTTCACACATTTCTGTCGCAATGGATTCTGAGCAGTCACAGTTGTCTTAGGCTGCTGTGAAAGGTGTGTTTGATCTTTTTTAAGAGAAAAAAGAGAGTTTCAGTACTAGGATCTGATGCAAAGTGGGAAAACAGAAAATATTCTGCCTGCATTTGACTATCAGCAGAGAAAGGGAACCTTCTTGAGAGATTCCATCTGGGATGAATGGCCTTGTGTTGGGCTGAGAGTGATTGCTGGGTTCCTCGGTTCCTAAGGCGTATCTCATTTCCTTTTAGGGGAACTGACTTTAGAAGAATTTATCAATGGTGTGGAAAGAGATGAGGACCTTATGGAATTGATTACGAAAAGTTTTGACCTTTCCAATGTACTCAAAGTCATACAGAGCGGCAGGAGACACAGCATCTGAAGGATCCAGTGACAGATGTGTCATCTGTGTCATCACTTCAAGGAAGATAATATTTGATACATTCAGACAGCTTGATGTCATCAAAGCCTGCCCAGACAATACCAAGCAGCCTGCTCCAGGAGTAACAATTTTCACTCTTGACTCCATATCTCTCCTTTTCTTTTCTTTATTCTTTCCTACGTTAATGACTGTGGCAGCCACAGAACACAAACCTTTGCTGACATGTAATAGAAAACTATTTGATGCAATACAAATAACTTACTTGGTCTCTACGACTGTTCAGAGTAATCAACAAAACATTGAAAATATCACAGAAGGCAACTTTCTAGAAGACACGGAGTTAATAAACGTCTTCTTTTATGTACAGGCTCTTTAGCCTATTATTTGAAGTGTGGACATAAACTTGTAGGTAGGACTGGGTTCTACCCAGATCAATTAAGAACAAAGCCTCGTTTGCATTAACTTAACCTTTGCTCTCATCAGTACTCAAAATTGGAGTAAGTTCTCAGGGAAACACCTCAGCTTAATATTACCGAGATGTGCATCCTCCTTAACAAGCTGTCCACCACTCCTGATTTTATTACATCTGTAAATTAAAATAATGTAATATTTTGATGGTTTGGCAGGGTTCAGCTACTATTCTTTCAAATTAACCTTTTATAGAAGCACTGGAATGAAATTTTGTTATCTTTTTAGAGTAAAATTAGAAGTTCAAAGAATAGCTGAAACCAAATAATTTTGTGAACGCTCTTGTTTTCCCCAACATTTGTCTCCTTTGATTTGTATGTCCTCCTTTTCAAAACAATTCATTTTCACTGGGCTCTTTGCCACAGCTGCATGAGACAAAAGGCAAGAGGTATCGTGACTAGTTCCTGCTGATGGGACTGCTGGCTTCTGCCAAACAGACTGTTTAACAGCTGAATTCTTCCTGCCTTTCCCTGACAGGGACTACTAATTTAGGTATCTTTGCCCTGCCCAGATACCTGGGCTAAAGCTTTTAGCAATTTAGTCTCTTTGAGACTTGTATCTTTTTTCAAACTGGGTTGCAATTGTCTCTGAAGGTGGTAGCTGTTAGGAGTGCAGGGAAGGCGTTCACAGATGGCATGATCACATATGCCTCATTTTCTTAGGAATCCACACTAAAACCAATTCAACCTCATTTTACAAATAACAAGATTGATTCTATGAGCTGAAATGGAACTGCATGAACTGTCTACAAAGGGAAAATTATAACTCTGTCTGGTTCTGTTGGGATTGATTCTCTCTCAAGTCTGTAGCAAGTTTTATCAAGTTACTACATTATAGCATAAGAATAAGTTCTCCTTGGCTGACAATGCCCTGCAAGCATCACAATCATACCAGTTATTGTTAGAAGCATCAGCTTTATGCAAAATAATTTGTGCACGGATCGGTGCAGGTTGAAAGAATTATTAGGACTTCAATATGTAAATGTTTTCCTTCCAAATCCACTTCAAATCCATGTCCATTTGCACATGAAATGTGCTCCATCATCTGCAATTATTATCCCAGTTTCCGGTTTGATCAATGGAATATACTAAGAGTATGCAACATGCATCACTTGACATTATAAACAGTTCTGCCATTATAGTTCTGACATTTGAATCTTTTATATGCTTTCCAAAAAAAAGAGAATGATGTATGAGATTGCTGGTGATTCGAATTTTAAGTTCTTGTATTTATTCATCATTGACACATAAATATGTCATTGTCAGTATCGGTTTTCTCACACCCAGACTTCAAAAAGTCACTTTTCTTAATCTAACAGTTTTGCATTTAGATCCTATGATGGTAGTGTCCTTCAGAAATTGGCTTTAAAAAAATTAAAATAAAATAGTCCAATTTAAGCAATTTGGGCATATGGGAACAGCTGTGTTTTGGATTTTTGCTTTTAAACTAATAAAGTTACAGACTTCTATTACTACTATCTATGTACACAGACTTTTTTTTATAAAGGGGTTTTAAGAGAGTATCTCCATTTAAATCTGTCTAATTTTTCTGTGTAACTGTAATTATACGAAGTGAATTACCAATTCAGGAAAAGTGTTGTGTTGTATTTTAAAAAAAAAAAAAAAAAGTAGGTAAGGAAATTCTTACCCATTTTTTGTTAAACTAAATTTTAAAGGAGTAGCTGACATGCTCATTTTCCACACTTCAACCTGAAATCATCTAGCAGAAACCCGTGTAATTAAGAAGCAAGTATCTTTGCTGTTTAATGTAAACACCCTGGCACATCATTTCCAGAAATGTTTACCTACAGTAACTCCACATGCGTTTGGGACTAGTCATAAGATTCTATCTGTTTTTTTATAAGTTGATTAACATAGATTTCCTTCAACTACTTAAGCACCATTTGATACACGCTGCTTGAGATAAATGCAGTACGGCCACAACTTTCTATTGGTTTCATTCCTCTAAATTTATCAGCTACTCATCAAGTGTATCAGTGAAATCAGGGTGGCACATGGAAAAACTCTCAAGTGTGATTCCCCACAGTCTTGCTCTATACCAATGTGAACCGGCAACTTGTTGCGGTGAAGGTGCTTTGTAGTCATGGAGGTACATTGTAAGTTGACCTGACTGTTGGAATACTTATTGCTAGTTTAACAGACAGCAGAAAAGGAAAAAGAAAGCCTGATGTTACCTCACGTAATGTTATACCCCTTAGCAAGTACATGAGTGGTTGCGGGCCAGTGCTGAGCCGCTGGTTCTGAGGGCTGCCAGAGCCCACAGGAATGCTTTTGCTTCAAAGCTCTGCATGGGAGAGAAAAACCATTATAGTACACGCTCTCGAGAAGTGTCTTTGTCAAGAAGATTGATGCAGATGCCAGCAGTGAGTGTCTGGAGAAGCTGGGCTGCCTGTATCATCATCACAGGGGGGTACATTTTAATTAAGATAGATGTGTACTGAGAACAGTTAATGATTTTTGTCACCATATTCACCTTGGAAAGAATCACAGGTTTCAAATTCACTCTGTGCATCTGGGTGAGCTTTGCCAATCAATGGGGTAATCAGTAGTTTCTCTTCTAATATAAGCTCTTTTACTGTTAAGAAATCCTTATGACTTTATGTTCGTTTTATTGCATCCAAGCAGCTAAAGGTAATTAGCATGACAGTCCCCCTTTTCAAACAATTCTTAATTGTCCTAAAATTACCTCCCTTTCTTTTCTGGTAGCTCAATATTCTAGGAAAATAGATAGGTACTTTTTCTTCTGAGAATCTGGGAATTCAAAGCCACAAGCAAAGTGCCTTTTCTTGTAGATATGAAATTGCTTAAGCATTAACAGGCATGATTAAGCCTTACGCCGTAATTATGCATCCCTGACAAAGTGGGAGGATAGCTTGCTGTGGTGTGGAAATGATCTCGTACCTGCATTTAATTTTTGACCTTATGTAAGACTGGCTGTACTATACAGACTATAACAGTTAAACATGCAACTAAATATTCAAAGCTCAGGTTCCCTGTGTGCAAGAGCATATGTCCATTTACTTGATACTGGATCAAGATTTTCCACATGGAAAGATTTCTAGAAGTCTTGCACAATGATAGGAATTGATGAAGGTATCAGGGAGGGATTTTTAAATACCACTTTTAAAACTTCTCCTGGATACAGAAGAATATTCTAAAAATAGGAAATGTATGTAGCTTTAAGCTGTACTTTTTGATCTGTCCTTATTAGAAAGCTGAGGAAGAAAACAGCTTAACTGCATGATTTTAACGTGGCAAAATCTCGTTGACTTTAAATTGTAAGAGCTCTGTATGAAATCACAAGCGTAATGACCAGCTGGAACAGGCTCCTTTCTCCAGTCCCTGCTCAAACTGTTTGCATCACTGGCATTTCTGCATTAGTAACCAGGATATGGTGAACCCTTTCTTTATTTTCAAGTGACCTAACAACTTCTTCTGACCTAAAGATTTGGAAAGGAGCCTCTGCTCAGCTGGTACACGTAACAGGCAAGGGAACTTTTACTCCTACAGCCCAACAGGGACACAGAGCAGAAGACAAAGCTCTGGCTTTGAACGACTCCAAAGGTAGATGGATCGATTTGAAAAGTGACATCTCATGCTGAGGCCTCAATTGATTTTTGCCTTACAGCAGCCACGTGAAAGAAGGTTCAGCCATCAAAGGTAACTTCACTGCCAAACACAGTTGTTCTAAAAGTTGTCCTATATCAGTACTTAATTTTTATCTCCACCTCCTCTGCAGCACAACTGTAAGAGAACTTAAGTCAGCTTGCTATGCAGTTGTTACTGCACTTACAAACAACACTGTAATGAAATACTAGCTTTTGAGTTGCAAAAACATGACATACTACTGGCTCTGGTTTAAACGTCTAGTTGCTATTAGTAAGGCCTGAACTTCTCGTCTCCTTTTAAGCTGCACTGTTTAGAAAAAACACAGACCAACCCATGTTCCGTGCAGAATACTGGAGAGACTGGGAGGGAGTCACAGAACACCCAAAAAAGACCACAGGGCAAAAGAAGCAGGGGAAGAAAGCTAAGGAGGCAGAGGAGATCAGGCCCCATGAAAGGCACATTATGGTGTGACAACCTCTGGCCCTACGGGATATGCTGTAGAGGAAAGTCCAAATGTATGGAAAACAGGAAAAGGAGAAGAGACTAAGGCTGTGAAGAGGCATGTTCATGCTGTGACTGTTCTGTGCCTCACATGATACTTGACAACTCAGTTGCTTCTACAAGTGCTCAAGGAAACCTTGAACAGAAAGTATACAGTATTTAATCTGACACTCTGACTTTTGGCTTTCCTTGCTGCCCTAATGGAATTGCAAAACTTTTCCAACAATGCACCCAAAGAAGGAAGAATCCAAAAGGTCATACACATTACCCTGTACGTGCCCGTCTCCTGCACAGAGGTACAAACCAAAATTGCCTTCTGAGATTGACTAGCATTCAGAAAGAATCAGATTAGCAATGTTACAAACAAGGAATCTGAAATCGTGATAATCTGCACCAGCAATTTTTTCTACCTAAGGACAGTGCTGGGGCACTGCTGCTATTGCACCCGATTTCTCAAATACCCCTCAAGATGTCTTCTCTTTCTTCGCAGAGGATGTTCAACAGCCCAGCAAAACAAATGTACCTTTTGTTGTTCCTCTCTATTCTCATTAGCTGTCCAAGTCAGTAAGGTACCAACAGGTGTGTTGGCATGCAGAATTTTGCATGCTGTGGAAACCTGTTTATTTAGTAAACACGGTAATTTCTTCTCTCTGAATGGCAACAATACTCAAGGACTGTTTTTCACAACTGAGTCTGAGCAACTGATCTAAAGAGAAAATGGTTGATATTCCATTCTCCTATCCCATGACCAATATAGTCTTCTGGCTTTTTGATTTTACATAGTGATTACACATCTTTTAAACTCCACCTTTCTTGGAAACTCAAAGCAAGCACACTCAGAATAAAAAATGAATGTGAACTTATGGTAGTCACATGTAAGTCAATGATCCCATTGATTGCAAACTGGAAGTTTCTTCATGCAGACATCTACAGAATGTACCAAATTATTGATTTATTCAGAATCTTATTAACCTTTTATGCAGCACATTATTTCTGTGGGCTACTGCAGAAGGGTGTAGGGAAGGAATGAAAAAGAATTTTGAAAACACTGAGAAAAAAAAAAGAGTAACGTATTAGAGTCATGATCATTTTCCTTTTAAAAACTAATGAAATATTCATGGAAAGGGTTGACACAGTTTTGAGTGTATCAAAAGAAACTAAACTCCCATCAGACTTCAGGCACAGCTTTTCATTCTTAGCATCGGTTCACATGTTCCTTCCATCCCTGTCTCCAAAGCAATAAAAATGATGTGGATTTTTTTTTTACACTGGCAGCATACCTCCGGCACATAGCTTTAATGGTTCTGGACAATATGGGAAGAGTTTGCACATTTCCTCCTCTTTTTATTTAAATTACAAATATTTGACAAACTGCTTCTATCCTGGAGGATTTCAAATCCCCTCAGATTTAAAACACAGCTCACTTTTAAAGAGCTGCTAACACTCAGAGGAAGAAGTTGAACGTTTGCAATTAAAAAGGTTTCTATTGTTCTTTCATTGTTCTTTTATTATACTAACAGTGTTTATATCAAAAGAGGATCTTTATTCCCTTGCCCTCATTTATTTCTTAATTAGGGAGGTCTTCTCTTTGATATCCTGTTCACCAGCTCAGCCTCTAATGGCAGTGTCAGCTAGCAATCAACTTCTGGTGAAGATCATAATTTAATCATAAGTAATGCAACAACTTCCCATGACATTCTATAAATAGTGAACATAAAACAGCTCACAAAACACAAACTATAACTTAGGACCAGAACTACCTCCAAGCAGAATACTTTTTCAGTTTTCCAAGAAAGTTTGGGCTCTTCCCTAGAACTTCAAAGTGCACAGGGAAAACAAATACAGAAAAAAAAAAAAATCCAAGCTTTTTAATTATCAGTCAATTTTTTCTAAGTATCTAAGCTGGTGAGATCCCCAAGCACCCAAGTTAGAGGCTGACTTTCCTTAGATAGTCAGTGGAAAGCGGAAGCTTTTGTAGTGTAGGTCAGCACATCAGAACTACCATGTAAAGAAGACGATATGAATAATCAAGCAAAATAAAGGTGTAGTGATGCTCCCCAAAAAGGGAAGCTCCAAAATCGATGCAGTCTGCCTCCCAGGGTTAGTACATGCCTCTGGAGAACACAATTATAAAATTTAACTTGGTACTTCCAGGTGAGTTTGTTGCAGAAAGCACATTTCTCCCCTCTCTGATACAGGATGTGTTCTGCCGTCACCTTCTCTGCCACCTGTCCAGGAAAGTGTCAAATGCTGCCAGGTCTCTGAAGAGAAGTCAAATGTGCACAATAATATGCGAGAAGCTATTCCCAAGACTAAAGGGAAGTGACAATCAATTATTTTAAGGCAGCCCAAAGTGAGGGTGAACACATAAGAAATGGGCTGTCTGTCCTGCAGGTACAGAAGTTAGGGGGAAATGGTTCAACAAATAAACGATATTGTCATTTCAGATGGAAGAGAAATCCTCAAAGCAAAACCCTGCTAGTCCCCCAGAGTTTCGCCTGAAAGCGGTGATGGCAAAGTACGTTTGTGGCAAGAGAGTCTGCTGCTGGCAGGAAGGAATATTTTATGTGACAAGCAAGCAAATCAGATAAAGAGCATGATGGGTTGTTGAGTGTTTTGCACTCTTTTGGTCTGCTTGTGGCTGAGGGTTTGGGGGTTTTTTTCCTTCAAATCCGTTTTGCTTTCTTCTACTTATCCAAAGTACTACTGGAAGCTCAAGGGAGAGGGAGTCAGACCCTGAGAACAAGCAGGAGAGGACAGATAAAAATGGCTTTCCTGCATCTGGGGACTGGCTTTGTGCTGGAGAAAAGCATATACTCACAGATGTGCTACTCCTGCTGCTTATTTTGATTTATTTCATTTCTGCTTTGCACTGACATTCAAGGCACATTGAGAAGATGAACTTTCCTGTTTACTGGAGAGATATCATAAAGCATCTTTTCCTATATATTTAAAACAGAGACATCTGGAAATGAGAGCCACGGTGCAAGGAGGCCTTGTGACACTATTCCCATGACAAGGCTCTGCTTATCAGACTGAGAGAAGCATTTCACATGCTGTGGTAATTTGCAGTAAAAATTGCCACAGATGGTGTTAGTTAGTGTTTGTGGAGTTTATGAGATTAGTGTTTGGCTACAGATCTATCTCCACATGTTTTTGTGAAACCAGAAAGAGCGCAGAGATAGAGAAGCCTGAATAAACACAAATTTTTCTGAAAGGAGGTTTTGTTGAGAATCAATTTCACTATAAATTCTGTAGTAGTATGGTGACCAGATATAAATTTACATGGTGACCAGATATATATTTATATAGAGCTATATAAATCCAGCTCTGATTTCCACTCTAAAAGTAATCCTAATCTATATCTGTAAATGATTCCTGATCAGCTTTTTTTTTCCCCCCTACATGCTGCTAATCTATGTATGGTAATGCTTTTAAAACATATAAGCAAGAGGTACAACCCCTTGACTGGCAGCTCCTTTGCTCCTTCCCAGCACCCATCTCCTTGTTGAGATGATCTTACCCTCACCTCACAGTATAGGTCTCTGTCTGCTTTACCACACCTTCTCTAAATGCAGAGAAATGTCTAAGCAAATAAAGGTTAACCTCATACATCATAAGAGTAAGGCAGAAAATTAGTGCAAAGTAATACTTCCTTTTTCTTCCTAAATTATGTGGGTATATTGTGCCAAAAAGCAGACCTAAACTTTCAGTTGAACCGAGCATGGTGACGTGTGATGCTCTAAATATTGGGTTAAGTGATGGGGAGCACAGTGTTTTCAGCTTGTCAGAGCAACCTGATGAGCACACATACCTGTGCAATAAGCACAGCTATCTAGGGGTGTTAGAAGACATGTGAAGGACCAGGGTATAATAGTGTAGACTGGGAATGCGTTCTCGAATAGGGCATTTTTAAGCATAGGTGCCATTAGGAAGCACTGTCCTGGCTTGTGTAGCAGGTGTAGCTGGAGCTAGGGGTACCCTACTACAAATGCATGAGTGTTAGACACCAGATCAGAGACGTGGTGTCACAGGTGCCTCAGGACACAACAGCTCTGCAGAGCCCTGTGCCCTGCTCTTGTCACTTTGACTGCTTCCTTCCCAGGTTAATTGGGAAAGGAATCCGTGTAAACTTTCCTGTCGTATGTTTTCATGTGGGGTGATGTAGTTCCTCCTCATTGTCCTGAGAAAATGGCCTCCAAGCATCCACATTGTGTGCATCTGTTGATGGTTCAAGAAAGTTTTCCTGTTCCTCTTGGCCCTGCTCCTGTTTGTGCCCACCTCCCACCAACGCATCACAATCTTTTATTTTCTACCCAACACTTTGTTACCAAGTCTTTATTCATCCCCTTTGATTTTTCTTCTGCAACCCGACCCTTCAGACAACTTCACGCAGACCCTATTTTAAATTTCAAGATAAAATGTCTTCCCACTTTCTTGAAGAGAGCCCACAGAAGAAGGGTGGGGGCAAGAAAGAGAAAGGTCAGAAACTCAGAACTCCACGCAGCAATGCAACTGTTCTTCGCACCTCAGAAGCAATAAGCCGCCCAAAGAAAATTGAAGCCTACATGTCCAGATGGGTTTAACTCCTCGCTTTGTGATCCACGGTGGTCAGAAGTCAGAGGTTTGCGACAAGCAAGACATGTCTGTAAAGCTATGCTGCCCACTGACCCCATTCGTAGCCATGAATTCTTATGAGTTTTGTAATGGGGGAGGACACCTTGCAGGATAGACCCAGCAATGCCTGACTTCCATAAAGCTTGCCTCAGATGTAAGAGAAGCAGAGGGTTGAAAGAGGATGGGAAATAATAGCTCAGGCATAGCTCTATTTTCTTTTTGTTCTCCACAGCAGCAAGTCTAGCTTAGAAAGGTGTGAATCTTTGCAACTGCAGCCCAGAAAACCCGTTTCCTGTTTTCTCCCAGCAAGCGCAAACTTCTTCTGTGCTCTTTAACCACATACAGCTTCTATAATCAGACACTGCCACGGCACTCGTGCCAAAACAAGCCATTGTGAAAATGTCCTTTTGCTCTCTGCATACAGCAGTTCTCTCAGGCAACTGCAAATGTTTAGGAGCAGTTTTCTAATAAGGACATAGACATACCCTTTTACTGAAACTAATCTTTTCTAGCTGAGGAACCACTATAGTTTCATCTAGTTTGAGCAACCAGACATATGTTGTTGAATCATGCAGACCAAATATTTATTTTGACCACTTCAAAAATACCTTGTGGGCTAACTCTGGTTTGCCCAGCTTTGTTAAACAATTGCAAATGAGAAACATTCAAAAAAATCACAGCTTGTTTATGCATAATTTGTACACTCACAGTAGAAAGGGCTATGTATCTCAGCTAAATCATTTGCAATGAATAATTCCACCATTCGGTACAGATGCAGTGTTGGAAGTTACAGAACATTATGGAAATGTATCTTCCGTCCTCAGGAGATGGGGGAATTTTAATTCCTGGCACTGAAGGCAAGCTTGAATGAGAATATGATTAAACTTTTATAACTGCTTGATGTTTCCTTGGCTCAATCAATATTCTTTTCAATAAGCCCTTGGCCTGTTTCAGAAGCGCTGCCAATATTTGTTGTTGAGTAAATGTGGTTTTATTTTTCACTCCCGCTGATCTGATCAACAGAATGACATTGATCACAATGAGCCCTGTGTTCAAACATTTTAAAACAATTTAATCTGCTCATGCAGGACAGAGGTTAGGTAGCCATGCTGATTACAGCACATCTTTTAGTGCCGTGTTACAGATGAATATGCTTTGATATCACCTCCAACATGTCCGACTGCAATCGTTCATTTGTGCAAGCTGGCAGGAACGGATGGGGTCATGCAAAATGGTTGCTTCTTTTCTTTCAAAGGAACACCCAAAGGGCCACGACAGGTAGTAATGGGTTCCTCAGGAGGACTAGCATACTGGTGATAGAACCTGAGCCTTCCAACCTGCTGTGTGTGAAAGCGCTCAGGCGAATTGGCTATGATTATTAAGATGTTAATATTGTCAAGCAGAGGGATGCTTGACTAGAACTGAGGATGTGCCTACAGCCTATTCATCGATCTGCCAACAGCATGTGCATGACCTTGGGCAAATCACTTAGCTCTGTGCCTTGGGTTTTCCGTCTGTCAAGCAAGGTTAATAATTCTTACTACATTTTGTGAAACAGTTCAACATCTATGCAAGGGGTGTGATGTGACTGTTGAGGTGCGGCATTCATTCAGAACACCGGTGACACTCAGTTCCTTGCCAATCCAGGCAGCAGCTACTTCTACAAAATGCGAGAGAGAGTGCAGGGTTTGGAGCAAAAGTCAATCCAGACAGTTTCAGCTGATGATGAGAAATTGGGGAAAGTGGATAATGGTGAAAGGGGCAAGAATTGCTCATTCCTTCTCAAGGAAATTCTCATTCTTTGCTTCAATGGTAGCACAATCCTACTAGGTCTGATTCCTGAGCTCTGTGCCCTGAGCCTTCAATGACAAAAAGTAACTTTTGTTCTCTTTTCCCCATTTCCACATGTGATGGAGAAAAGGATTGACCATTTCAAGGTAATGTCTGTCCTAGTAATTGCTTATCCCTCTATTCATAGACATGGTGGTGGAACCTGGGGCCTGCCTTTATAGTCAGACATATGGCAGTGATCAGGTGGCTTCAGAAGTAACCAGGTGCTGTGAGTTGAGCCCTGCCAGCAGCCAAGCACCCACACGCACCCCAGTGGGACAGGGGAGACAACAGGCAGAGCAAATGCAAGAAGATTCCTGGGTCAATATAAAGACAGTAGGTGAAAGAAAGAGGGGGGGGAAAAAACCTACAAAAAACAAGTCACGCAAAGGCAATGACTCCCTACCTCCCACAAGCAGAGGTCTCCAAGCAATGACCAACATGGAGGAAAAACCCCCTCACTTTCTTCTTCTGCTACCCCAGATTTTATTGCTAAGCAGGATGTCACATGGTATGGAATATCCCTTTGGTCAATGTGGGTCAGCTGTCCTGCTGTGTCCCCTCCCAACTTCTTGCACAGCCCCCGCCTACTCATACGCACTGTCAGGGGAGAGGTAGCAGAATGGGAAAAGGGAGAAAGCCTTGTGCTTGCAAGCACTGCTCAGCAATAGCCACATAATTAATGTCTTACCAACACTGTTTTAGCCACAGACCCAAAACACAGCACCACAGGGCTGCTATGAAAAAAGTTTGCTCCATCCTGGCCAGACTCAGTATGCCAGGAAAGAAATTAAAATAGCAAATTCCCATTCTGGCAAAGGACTGATGAGACTGGAACTGACTAAATTACTCCCCCACAAAATTAATATGCTCTTGAATAACTAACGGCAGTAAAAAACCTTCAGAGAATGAGCGACCCAGCAAGGGCAGCCTTAGAGCCTGCTGCGATTCCCATCCAGCAGGCCTACACGCAACGTTCAGAAGTAGGGAGCTAAATAATGTTACTCAGCTAGTACTGTGTTTTGGGGGTTCAGCGAAGTATTTGGCTTGACGCGCAAGATTTTTGATGGCTTCCTGATGGCCAGCTGTGGCTGGGTTTTTGTTTTGGTTTATGTTTTATATAAGCAGAGTTGTGGAGTGGTTGGGTGTGTTTAATTATGATAAGGTTTGGAAACAGTTTTCTGTTAAACAGACACTCGTGCAGGGACTGCCTTACACGAAGGAACGAATTTGTGACTTTGGATCGAGTTCTGAGTAAGAAGGAGTAAAATAGTAAAACACTGCTTTCTGTCCTACCTCTAGGAGAACAGGGAAGGCAGAGCACCTCGCAGAGGTGACGGTACACAGCGCCTGCTGCAGCACCTGCCCCGTGCTGACTAATTTACTGTGGTGTTTTCCCTGGATGTTCACGCTCCCTTTTGCAAAGATAGCCAGCTCTTCTGCATGCCTACAGCTACTCCCCGCTACACACTTCTCAGCGGTTTTCCACAGCCTCTAATTATATTCACCAAGTTGACACAGGCTGAGCTGTGCAAGGGTTTCTGGAAAAGAGCAGTTATTTTATGCTCTCATACTCCCTTGGACAAATAGTGAGAGCAGCATGCAATCCGGAAGAAATATGCTGAAGAGAGATGAGTTTGTCATTTCAATAGTCAATGTGATGTTTTGGTTGTATCTGAAGATCAGCATCTACAGAGAATAGACGTGTAAATCGCTTTTTATATGGTTCTCCAGAAATCGCTTTCAGAAAATGATTTACTATTCCAGATGCCTACATACTCAAAAGATATTGACTGACTGGAGAGAGTTCAGAGCAGAATAGTAAAAATGATCGCTTAGTGCAGATGTTTTGATTTATAAAAAAGTGATAAAAAGATTAAAGGAATAAAATACAGTTTGAGGCCAAGCTAACTGATGAGCTAGAAAGGACACGGCTCTCTCCAAATACGAATAAACACCATGAATGAAAATAAACACCATGAATGAAATAATTACAGGTGGCAGCGTACCACAGGATGAGCAATGACACATGCAATTCAGTCCCACAAATTTTCTTCTATAAGCCAAACTAATCAAAGAGAAGTTGAGGTTAAATCTTCTGTCAAACATTTTTGCACAGACTTACTCAGTAGAATTACAGGAGAGCTGTAATTGTGGAGCTCGGACAGAACAGGGGATGAGCTTCAAGCACTATACAGGCACCAAAGAAGTCTTCTTCTTGAAATGTCTGTGTTTCTGCATCATATTAATTAACAATATTCTCTTTTATAGCAAAAAAAAAAAAAAAAAGGCACGATGTGTTCATTGTTTACTTAATCATAAGATTAAAAAGATGCTGGTTGTCTTCATACCATAGGAAGTTTCTGTCTGCCACCAGTATGCCCTTTCCCAGTGGCAGAGCCAGAGTGAAAACCTATCTAAGAGCAAAGCTTCAGAAGTCTGACTGCGTACTCACTGTCGGACCAGGACATGTTCATCTCTCCGCTGGTACTGTCCAAGTCCCATGCTTCCTCACGGCACATAGCACCTTCGCAATTACACCTTTGCAACCCAGCCCCCTCCACTCAAATGAGGACTGCAAACCACTCCTCCCAGTACTCGGCTTATTTGTGGCTTCAGAAATAAATGATTTATTAAGTATCTTGATTTGAGTTGAACCTGAGACAAGCACTTTGTTACACTAGGTGCTGCATTAATGCAAGACAAATGGGTACTCCCTGTTAATTGACACTCTCAATAATTAAGCAGGCGATGGCAGGCAGCAGACACAGAAAGCAGTACAGAGGAGCACTAAGAAAAGATAGGCCATTCTCTGGTGACACAAGACAAATGACAGCTGCTGTGTCCTATAGGCACCTTAACATCAAGGTTTTAACGTTATGGCTCTTCCTTGTTTCCTTTCTTTTGCTTGTTTACAGTTTGATGCACTACCTTGCTTTGCAGTCTGCATGAATGCACCCTCTGGGCAAAGGCATTAGCTAGTTATCTGTTGACTTTGTGATTCCTAAGGTCATGGAGTTTGAAATTTTTAGTTACACCTTATCAAATATACCAGTTGCTACTGGTATAGGATAGTTTTCACGCACGACTGCTGAACGCCACTCCCATTTTCTGACAGGGGTGGTACAAGAAATTCTTTGCAACTGCGTGCTCCTGTCACTCTAGTGAAGTGCAGAATGAATTCAAAACAGCCACAAGTAACTATTGGACAGACTGGCTGAAAGACTGGTCTTCTATCAATAAGAAGGAAATAACAGGAACATATTATTTTCCTAGGTTAGTGATTATGCCAAATATAAAATATTCTGGGGCTATTTCTATTATTTCTAATATAAAATTACGCATTAAGAAATTAGAAGACATTAAGGTTGTAAAGTGAGTGACTCCTAAGCTAGGGCATGCCAGAGGAAAGTGATTTATCTCATCCTATACATGCACCGTCTTTAATTATCCAAGCACTGCAAGGGGATCACAAAACCCCAGAATGAAGGCGATGATGACCGTAAACCTTACAGTGAAGAACCAGCAACTTCATGATGCTTTTTTTCCACAGGGACATTTTATTGAAAGAATTGGATAAAGTAATTTTTCCAGTAGTTCCTTTTATGCTTCTTTTAAGTGTGGGGCTTCAGGTCTTTTCTACTACACATCATCTAAAGCTTGCCCTGAATATATACAGACTTACTTGTCTACTAATAAACTTCATAGTAATATTCTAACCTATGCCAATATTTGACCATGTTGGAAGTATCACAGAATTTATTTTTCCCGCATTCAGGGGAGTAAAAGTAGTAATGTTATTCATCTTTTACCCACAAGAAAGGAAAGATTATAGGGACTTGGTTGAAATTACTGAGTGACTACCAATTTTGTCAACTCAGTCTGAGATACATAGGATCTGATTTATTCAGGCTATTTACACTTTTTTTTTTTCATCTTAGGAAGTTTATATAAGCTTTTATATATTCAAAGCATAGCTTCCATCAAAGTGAACCGCAAGAGAAGGTGCTGAGAGCTTCTGCAAATCCACTCGCAGGTGGGTGGCAAGACAATAAAGAATATGCAGTTGGGTTGTCATCAGTGAGATTCTGGTTTTTAGAGGATTTGCCCCGCATTCCTCCCGATGGGAGGCGGGTGACAAATGTAGGGGTGGGATCTAGTTCATAAACTTTGAATTACCACGCTCGTCCTTCCTCTTCCTGATAACCAAAATCAGCGCTTCACGACTCTTGCACCTGGCCTGCTCACCAAACACACGTGATTTAACTGCCGAGTACAGGCGATCATGCGGTGCTGACAGAAAAAATCATGCTCTGAAAACGTGTAAGGCCTTTGGGCAGAACCAGAAAACGGGTAAGGCCTGCCAGAAACAGGGTAAGGCCTTAAATGCAGAGCTTGTCAGCTGTGGAAACTTCACAACCACGTAATAGCAAGAATGCATAAAAGTAGATGAAACAATGCACTTTTCTTTAGTTCTGCCATTTAAGAAATAAGATTTATTACAACCCAACTCATAAACATTAAGGAGATAAATACAAACTAGCTTTGGGCAAGAAGCAATTATGAAAAATGCATCTATGTCTTTACGTCGACAAAATGACAAATGCATGGGGCTTCTTCATGAGAGGTTCCAGAGAGCCTGATGTGCTGATAGCATTTTTGTTTTTAAACCTCTCTTTATAGAAGTTGCTTGAAGAATATTGGAGAGGAACAGGATGATATCCAAGATGTCAGTGCCGGTCGGTGGTCAAGCAAGGCTTTCGGCCGTGGCAGTTCCAGCTCTCCTCCTCAACAGCCTCAGGCCCGCAACGCTGCGGGATCGGGTGGAGAACGCCGGGAAAGGGCATGACTCCCGGCGGCCATTTACCATCAAATCCTCCCGTCGTTATTCCCCTGCCCGTTCCCGCGGGAGCCGGCAGGGCGGTGACATTCCCGGCAGCCTTGCCAGCAGGTCCCCGCCCGGCATGGCTCCCCAGCAGGGGGCGGCAGGGCCTGCGGCCCCGAGGAGCTCCGTCTGTTTTACGGGAAGTGACACATCCTGGGTTTGGGGGATTTTTTTTTTTTTTTTTTTTTTTTTNTTTTTTTTTTTTTTTTACATATTGGCTTTTTGCCGACGCCAGGGCAGCACCCTGCGGGGCGAGCAGAGCTTCCCCTCTCCCGGCACCCGCGGCTGCCATCCCAGCGGCTACCGGCGGGGCCCCTGGACCGCCACGTTCACTCCAGCAGGAAAGAACTCGCCTCCGAGCGCCCAGGCCGAAGCGGCCCGCGGCTGCACCCGGCAAGGAGACCCGGCGGCCGGGAGAGCGATGCAACACCGACCGCCGCCATCGGCCCCCACAAGGGCGAACCTCGGCGGGCTGCGCCGGCCGCTGGCCCCGCAGCCAATGGGAGCTCACGGTGGGCCGCTGTTGCTAGGTAGAACAGCGACATTGCTCTGCAGCCCAGCCCCGTACCCAATGGAAGGGCTTTGAGGCGGGTGGACTGCGAGGAGGAGGGGTGGGAGCTCGGCAGCTCTAGCAGCCAATCAGGATGAGAAAGGCTTCCCACGGCGTACTCTGATGGGCTGCGGCGCCGGAACTGACGTAGCAGGGGGCCAATCGGAGATGGGAGGCCAATCGGAGATGGGGGCGTTAGACGTGGGCGCGCAGTTTGAATCGGTGTGAGGCGGGGTAGAAGCGTCTGGCGGCGCTGGGGGGCGGGGCGCCGCGGAACGGAGCGGAACAGAACGGAACAGAACAGAACGGCCCGGCCCGGCCCGGCCCGGCCCGGCCCGGCCCGTGCAACATGGCCTTGGATTTGGACCTGGACGAGCGGCTGCAGCGGAGCAACGCCCGCTTCGTGGCCTCCATGAACCGCATCTTGGAGCAGGTGAGGGCCGCGTTCCCGCGGGCAGGGGCCTTTGGCCGTCGCCGTCCTGAGGCGGGAGTCGGCGGGGCGGCTCTGTCAGCGGGGCGGCTGTGCCCCGCGGGGCCTTGCAGGCTGCCGCCGCCCGGCTTCGCTCCCGCCTGTCTCAGGAACGCGGCCCGCTTGCGGTGGGTGTCTCCTGCCGAAATGGCGTGGCGTGGCTTAGCCCGGCCTGGCCGCCCTGGCGCGTCCCTCTGACAGCCTCGGGAAGGATGCCCGGCAGCGCGGCCCTCTGCCCGCCTCGCCTAGGCCGCGGCAGTGCGCTCCGCTGGCCTCCTTCCTAACCACCCACCCCCAAGCCCTGGTGTATCAGTTACTGACAGGTTCCGTTCTCTTTCTGTGCGCTGATTTGCAGTAACTGACGCTGAATTCTCTTCATCAATTAATTACTTGTGGTGTCTCGAGCTCCTATTTTTCCTGCCTACCAAAAGCAGCTGTCACTCAGGGCCTTATACAGCTTTGCAGTTTGTGCTGAGCCATGCACTCCTGTGCCTCGGCATGAGTAAGTTAGTAAACCTCTAATATGTCTGTAAAACTTAGATCCGGGGTTGCCAGTATGAAATAAGTGACTTAAATATAAGTCTGAGTTGTCTTTATAGTGCCCTTAACCCAAAATAGCTAGCATTAGATATTTTCAATAAAACTACAGAAAGAAGCGGGAGACTTCCTCCATGAATCCTCCTTACTTCAGAGCCATTTTGTCATTAAAGATGTGGTAATCATACGTCTCCATCTGGAGATGTATGTATGTATTCAGGAATGTCAGTCTTGCTGTCCAGGGCAATATTTTGTGCTAATGTCTAGGTACTGGCTTAAGAGTAGGCCTGGTTCTACAACGTTTTTCTCATCTAACATTTGATTGGATATTTTTATGAATCGTGAGCTGAAGGTCTATGTTAAGTGGCTACTTCAGGTTACTACAGAGGAAGTTGAGAAGAAACTCTTATAACACAGTAGCTTAGTGACTTTTGAAAACTCTCTGAAGCTCCATTTTGTCAGTGACTGGTTTATGCCTTGAAATTGAATAACATATTTCTTCTAGGGATTAACATTTCCAGATTGCTGACTTCTAACTTCAGCCAATAAAACAACACACTGATAGTTTCGTGGTTTGGTGAAAACAAAATTGTGTAAAGCAAATACTTAAAATGCACGTTAAGAACATTGTTTTAACCATTTATTCTAATTTTTAATGGTCCTTTTTATTTAGTATAATCATCCTTTTGAAGATGACTTACTTGTTTCCATGGAAACTCTCACATACAATACACCTGAAGGTAAGAACTTCTTAAAGCTTCAATATTTACACTTAGTTATATAGTTATGTAATTATATGGTAGTTATATAACATTTAATTGCAACAGATAATGAATTTTGTCCACTTAGGTATGTCATTTCGTTTGTAAACTTCGATACACTTATATAACACGTGTACAGTTTATTTATATGCCCCTCTTTAGTCCATTGTGGGCTCTGGTTTAGATAACAGAAGAAAGTTATAAGCAAAGTTCAGGGTAACAATGGTTAAAATTTGAATGTCTTGTAAGAAGAAAAGCCAAAATGGAGAAGACTGAGGGGAAGCGAAGGAATGGAGGTATTAGCATGAAGTTGCTATGCATGAATAGGTGTTAAAATTTAATTTCCTCATGGTATTCTGAAGGCTGCTCTGATAAATGTTTGTTTTGTCAAACGTCAGGGTGGACTGGACAGGTAGTCTCTTTAACTTTTCATTAAATGTTCATGTGGTTAGCACAGATCTATACCACATTATGCCATGTCATATTTTTCCAGTGTTTCATTATAACTGTCAATCCATTACAGAGTTGATAATGCTTATGGAGAGCTTATTGTGGAAAGAAACCTGATGTTCTAAAGTACATTGCTCAGGGTTTTAGTGGGACGTGTGACTTAGTACCTTGGTGGCTTTACTGGGAATTGAAATGTTCTGCCAGTTTTTATCGTCACTGAAGTGAGGATTGTGATATGTAAATTGCCCTATCGATTCTCATAAAGAAGAACTTCATGGACATACACGTGAAGTACTACCACAGTGTCAAGATTTACTTTTTAAAGGCTTTTATAGACTGGAAAGCTTGCATTTTATAGCATTTTATGTATGGTCCGTTGAGAGAGTGAGGAAGCATGCATGTAGCACTATAATACACAGTCTTGAGTTTGCAAAATATTGGTTATGCTTTTGGTTTAGTAACCTCTGCTCAGTGTTGAGTGAATATGCATCTCAGTCCTGTAAAGCCTTAATTATGCTTTTAAATAACCTCAGATACCATGTAGTCCATATGCATTAAATTACACTTTTAAAATGATATATTTTTCCTTTTTCCCCTCTTTGTAGCATCTAGGGCTGTAATGCTCTTTGGATTTTAGCTCCCTGTTGTTAGACTCAGCATATGATTTTTTTTACTTTTTTTTTTTTTGCCTGACTTCTCGATGAACTTAAAATTACAATATTCTCTTGTAGGTTTGTTTTCCTATAAGTTTTTGTTTCAGCCATTATTTTGAAGGCTGTTCTGATTTGATAATGTTTTGTTAATATGTAATATGTTCTTCCTAGATGTTTATGTTTGCCAGAATGATACTTGGTATCGATAGTGTTGTAAGAAAAGCTACGTTTATATTGTTATCTCTTCTTGTTTCTAGGACCAAAACAATGGGAGGGAGTGTCAACCAAGAAGCTTAAAAAATGGAAGAAAGAAGTACTTGAGGTATTTAATAATATAGTCCTACTATGCAGTCAAAATGTAGCAATATTTCCTTGTTCTTTTTTTTTTTTTTTCAATGTATAATATGAAAAAATGGACTGGTGGAGTTTGCAGTCCTGAGGGATATGGGTCAGGCAAAGAGTAAAGTGAGGACCCTGGATTTTAGGAAAGCAAAATTCCAATTCTTCAAGGAGTTAATCAATAGGACCTCCTGGGAAATGGCCCTCAGGGACAAAGGGAGCAGAATAGAGCTATTGAGTCTTTAAGGACACTTCCTAGAGAGCACAAGAACTATTGATCCCCAGGTGTAACAAATCAGGAGAAGAGGGCAAGAGACCTGTATGGCTGAGTCGAGACCTAGTGAAACTAAAGGGCATGAAAGAGATGCACAGGCAGTGGAAGCGGGGACAGGGATCCTGGGAAGAGCACAGGGACGCTGCCCGGTTGTGTGAGCATGGGGTCAGGAAGTCCAAGGTGCAGCTGGAGCTAACCTCGGCAAGGGATGCAAAGAACAAGAAGGGTATGTCAGCCAGAAAAGGAAGGTCAAAGAAAGCATACCCCCTCTGATCAGCAAGACTGGCAAACTGGTAACAATGGACAAGGAGAAGGCTGAGGTTCTCAACAACTTTTTTTGCTTCAGTCTTTGCTGGCAGCCTCACTCTCCACCACCTCTGGAGTGGATGGAGCACAAGGCAGGGACTGGGGGAGCAAAGTCCCTCCCACTGTAAGAGAAGATCAGGTTGGTGACCACCTGAGGAACCTGAACGCACGGAAGTCTATGGGACCTGAGGAGATGCATCCCAGAGTGCTGAGGGAATTGGCTGATGTAGTTGCCAAGCCACTCTCCGTGGTATTTGAAAAGTCACGTCAGGCAGGCAGAGTCCCTGGTGACTGGAAAAAGGGGAACATTGCACCCATTTTTTTTAAAAAGGTAGAAAGGAGGACCCTGGGAACTACTGACTTGTCAGCCTCAGCTCTGTGCCTGGGAAGGGAGTGACTACATCAATGGACATAGGAAGAACAACAGATGTTGTCTATCCGGACCTCTCTAAGGCCTTTGACACAGTCCTCCACAACATCCTTCTCTCTAAATTGGATAGGTTTGAATTTGGTGGGTGGACTGTTCAGTGGATGAGGAATTGGTTGAATGGTCACATCCAGACTGTAGTGGTCAACGGCCCAATATCCAGATGGAGACTGGTGACAAGTGGTGTCCCTCAGAGGCCTGTGTTGGGACTAGTACTGTTCGATATCTTCATCAACGACATAGCCAGTGGGATGGAGTGCTCCCTCAGCAAGTTTGCAGAGGACACCACGTTGAATGGTGTGGTTGACACACCTGAGGGAAAGGGTGCTGTCCAGAGGGACCAGGACAGGCTTGAGAAGTGGGCCCATGTGAACCTCATGAGATTCAACAAAGCCAAGTGCAGGGTTCTGCATGTTGGTCAGGGCAATACAGGCTGGGGGACTGAGAGTAGCCATTTGGAGAAGGACTTAGGGGTGTTGGTTGATGGGAAGCTCAATGTGACCAGGCAATGTGCACTCACAGCCCAGAAGGCCAACCATATGCTGGGCTGCATCAAAAGAAGCATGACCAGCAGGCCGAGGGAGGTGACTCTGCTCTGGTGAGACCCCACCTGGAGAACTGCATACAGCTCTGGAGACCTCAGCACAGGAAAGACATTGACCTGTTGAAGTGAGTCCAGAAGAGGTCCATGAAGATGATCAGAGGGTTGGAGCCCCTCTGCTATGGGACAGGCTGAGAGAGTTGGGGTTGTTCAGCCTGGAGAAGAGAAGGCTCTGGGGAGACCTTAGAGCGGCCTTCCGGTATCTGAGGGGAAAGATGGGGACAAACTTGTTATTAGGGCCTGTTGCAATAGGATAAGGGGTAATGGTTCTAAACTAAAAGAGGGAAGATTTACACTAGATATAAGGAACAGATTTTTTTACAGTAAGGGTGGTTAGACACTGGAACAGGTTGCCCAGGGAGATGGTAAATGTACCATTCAAGGTGAGGGTGGACAAGGTTCTGAGCAACCTGATCTAATTGAAGATGTCCCTCCTCATGGCAGTTGGGAGGGTTGGACTAGATGACCTTTAAAGGTGCCTTCCAACTCAAACTATTCTATGATTCTATATATAGGAATACATTCTAATCTTGCTGCGCCATATATTTGCAAGAGATATTAATCAGTTCAGTCAATGTCTACTTTAAAATAATGGTTAGCACCACCAGTAAACCTGGAAAAATATCTTCTTTTTTTTAATGCTTTCTGATGGGGACACGGACTTTTGGATCTTATCAGAATATTGTCATTGAAGTTAACATGCATTGAATCAATTTGTCTTGGTTCAGGTAATCAACTTTTCAATTCCAAAGGCCTTACTGGTTTCATCTTTAGATTCCTTTCTGTAAAATAATGCTAGAGTAATTAAAGAGTAATTAAGACTTTGCGTCTTAGTTCTCGCTGTCTGTGTCGGGCTAAAGGCATTACTGTTGTGGGTGTATGTATTTTTCATTCTGAGTATTTACATTAAACAAGCAGTCACTTCTTTTTCTATTTCCTGAACTCCCCCTGTAAGAACTCCACGTTGAATTTCATCAAAGTCTCAGTGTTTCTCACATAACTGTCAAAAGTCACCTTGCTGCTACATTCCTAGTATCTGTCTAAAAAGCGAAGTTGTGGTATTGTGCCTTGGTAGTTAACACAGAAGCTGTTCTGACTCCCACAGAGTGAGGGGATGAGGAGTGAAATTCAGTCTTGGGGAACAAGAGTAGATTTAATGGAAACAGAGAAGGGGCTGTATTTCCCTTTCCTTTTCCACTCCTGGTAATACCTTGTGCATCGTCTACTAAGCACGGCTGCACAACTTTACAGGCTAAATCCATTAAGGACTGTAAGGGGAGTTCTCTGTCTTAGCCTCTTATGTAGGCTAAGCTAGCTATAGCTTATGTTCTTGTAGTGATTTTATCAGCAACAGTATGGCAAGACGTGAATGATCAGGTAAGTTTTTACCTTGTATTTGTGGCTTTTCTGGTCAGGCCACGGGAAACCTGAAGGAAACTGAATGGTTGTTTAGGAAATGCCTAGTTGTGAGATACACCGAAGTAAATAAAGTCATTGGTTAAAATAACTTTACTATTATAAGATTCGTCTGACCTGGCTTTTTTTTCCTTTTTCTAATTGCAGCATAACAGAGGAAGTCAAAGAAATGCAGGTAAAGTGTTTTAAAAGAAAAAAAGTGCTATTAATTATCTTATCCAAGGAGTCTTGGCTTAACAGAAGACACCCTGGTTTTATGCCAAATTCTTTAGGATACTTGCAGTTGTATTTTGTTGTATTTGTCAGTTTTCTCAGGTGTTCACTGAATCTAAAAATTCCAACCCTGACTTACGTGGGTGTACAAGTGGAGAAATTGGGAAGTTGCTAGCTTTTTGAAATTAACTAGATAAGTACGCATGTTATAAAATCTGTTAAAAGAATCTCATGAAGCTGCACGATGAGCTATCAAAAACTAGCAGATTATTCTGCGTACAGAATGAACCAGGCTGCCTGCAGGAAAAAGTAGTGTATAGTTATTTCATTAGAGATCAAGTGTCATGGTGGAAGTCAAATCAAGACTGCACGTTGAAGTGTAATTCTGATGCTATCTGGGGAGATGTATGATATCCAAAGATTCTCTCATTTTTCTGAAAAGGAGCTGTATGTTCCAATAAAATACATATTTTTACTGGGATAAATGATGGGGGGAAATCGTGATTCCTAGTACAGCACAGTTATGTTGGGCTTGTTTGCTGAAGGTTTTGAGGTTCTTTTTTTTGGTGTTGCTTATTTATATGACATTCATCTGAGACAATTTCAAGCTGAACATCTGAGGATAAAATACAACCTAGTGTGTCTGTCTCTCTACAATCTTACCAGAAGATTTGTCTATACAGGGTTTTTGAATCAGCCTATGAAATTAAAGGTTAAGCTGTGAAATAAGGGTCTGATACAAAAAGATTCAAGTGGTCCAGACCTTTGCCTCTAATTTTTAGAAAATATGTGCTGATGGGTATGAATAGTACAAAAAATGACTGGCTACAATCTTCAGTAAAACTCAGAAAGAAAGAGCACTTAGCAGTTAGGTTTTCAAAAGATACAGTATTTGAAGTCTTTTAGAAGTAATTTTTTGTTAATCTTGTGTTTTGACTTAAGGTCTGAATGCCTTAGAAGTTCTTATTGAAGGAATTTACTTGGTGTTTCTTTAGTGCTATGAAGTCTTGATCTAATTAATTCTAAATTTAGTGTACTGCATTATAGATAAGGTAGAAAAGCAGAAAAATTGATACATTTCATATGTTTTCCAAATTTTAATAACACTTGAGCAAAGTCTTTATTTAATTATGTTTTGAGTTATCCTTGGAAATAAATATTTAACTAAATATTGAAGGTGGGGGAATAACACTAGTGTTGACAGCTCTTGTTATAAGGAAAAAAAACTTGCTTTTACTGATTTGTATTTATAGATGTATATTTATATAGCTTATAAAAGATAGAATCTCATGGATTTTGTTCAATTTGAGAAAATCATGTCTTGTACTCACTTTTTTATTTGAAATACAAAAGTACATGGAGTTAACATTTGAACTGGCTGGTTGTGGTTGGTGTTACCCTAAAAACCCCCCTTCTCCCTCAAAGTAAAAACCAAAACACACCCCAAAAAAACCCAACCCAA
Source organism: Chionis minor (assembly GCA_013398295.1). Classification (NCBI taxonomy): domain Eukaryota; kingdom Metazoa; phylum Chordata; class Aves; order Charadriiformes; family Chionidae; genus Chionis; species Chionis minor. The sequence continues at coordinate 651,403 of VZSF01006466.1, forward strand.
GAACAACAGAAAAAAAAAAAAAGCTGCTCCTGGCTATGGATTATTAAACCTAATGTGCAAATTCTACCTATTACTGTTCTGTACTCTTAGGTGGGTCTGATACATGTTTTCAATTAGGATACATAAAGTTCTGTGCTATTAAGTGTGAACATTTAAAGTATCCTTAAGACCCAAATGCTTATTAATGAACTCCTTCCCTTGGAATGTAACTTGTATTATTTTTTCCAAATGACAATTCTGAACTTTGCTAGAATCTGTTTTTACTATTTGGATAAAATGTCTGGTACCTCTGTGAAGGTTTACTGGGTAAAATGACAATCATTTCAGTGTGATTTTTTTGTTTGTGTGTTGTTTTGTGTTGGGTTTTTTTTTTTAAATATATGGCAGTTCTGAGTATGGGAGGACCAAGTATGTTAAATTCCAGTCTCCAAGAAAAGCAATATTTCTGTCATATATTAGACACTTAAAATTCTTTCTTTCCTTGAATTTTTTTTTTTTTAAACAAAACACTCTCTGTTGTCTTTCAAAGATCTTGCTCAGTAAAGGATTTCAACAGGACATTAGCACGTTATTCTGATTTCCTGGGTTCCTAATCCAGAAATATTTGAAAAATGCTTTATTCAGCTTCTAAAAAACAAACAAAAGTATTATATTCTAAAGGAGGTGTTACTGTAGTTTTTTGCAAAATAGTGAACATACATTTCCTGAGAAGGTTACAAGCTGAAGCCAGAGCCTTCTAGTTATATAATATGCTTCATTAACTTTATATGAGAGAGTGCTTTTATAGCCTGGTTTTTCTACTGCTTGGAAAACTGTGCTAAGAATAGTTGGCAATGGTCTGTGTGCAAACTGAAGTGAAACGTGAGGGATTTCTGTTTTTCCCAGGACTTGTCCTGAGCAAATTGCTAGTTTATACTTTCATTAACTAAATAGTAAAAAGATAACCTTAAGTAACTCATAGATGATACCAAGTAAGGATGACTTCTGTGAAAGATGGTCTGACAAACTGGGGCTAAAACTTAAAGGAAACTTTGTAATTTCATGTAGAGAAGTTCAAAGTAGTAGATATGAGTAGGAATAATCAAGTGAAGGAAGAGGCACTATTGAAGGCTGGTGGAGCCAACCAAGAATATCACTCTGTTGTGAAAATAGTGCACACTGTACTAGACGGTAAGCACAGGTGCCTAGTGTGCAGAGCACACAAAACAGGTTTTCTGCACCGTTCAGTTGTAGAGTACTTTGTTTTGTGTTCGATAGCAGCTTGACTAGCTGGAGTGAGTTGGAAAAAGGAAAAAATTACTAGACCCACTGGTGATAGGACTTAATTTGGGGGAGGGGGGTGGAGAACAAAATAGAGCCCCTAGGTGGCCTGGTTTCAGGTGGGATAGAGGGGTTAGAGTTAATTTTTCTTTTTTCTAGTGGTTACTGTGTTTCAGTTTTGGTATGAAAGGAATGCAAATAATGCATATTGGTTTTAGTTGTTGCCAGGTGATGTTTATGTTTTTCAAGGACTTTTTCCAGCTAAATAAATATTAGAAAAGCCTTCCAATGTAAACATAAGGAAGGCCTGAAATACCTTTCTTAGAGATTATGGAGTTGCTCTTAAGAATAGATTAGACTTCTCCTAGAGGTAATTTAGGTATAGTTGTTCGTCCTTTAAAATGGAAGAAGGAACAGATGACGTCTTTAGGTTCCTTTCCATATGCTTTAAGCCTTCAGAAGACTGGAAATCTTCAGATGTATTACATGATAGTGCCAAGCACATGAAGTGTTTATACGAGTAAATGATACCTATGTGCCCAGGTTAGGTATAAGAGGTTTTCTCACTATTTAATAATAAAAAAAAAAAGTAAATTGCTTGTGATATTTGACATCAATTTACCTGGAAACAGAAATGTAGAAAAAAGTAAGGACAACAAATTCTGCATAAAACAAACTTGTTTAATGACAACCTTGAGTAAGGTACACATCTACTAAAGCGCATGTATTATTTTTATAATTTAAGTCTTATCACATGCATTCAAACATGAGAAGTCGTACTGCATCTTTAATATTAGCGGAGTCATATGTTTGGAAATATAGATCTTCTCTTTTGGGAAAGACTACATTTCTGTAATTCATGGAGTATTAACTCTAGATTTAGGCAGTAATTTTTATATGCAAATCGTAATCATATGCACTGTATACAGAGACTTGAGAGGCTGTAGCTTGTTACAGATACCTTTTAAATCTAACAAGGCGATGGTTAGAAATGTAACTTTTTTCAGCAATATCAAAACAGTTTTCAGACTTGAGTATTTTTAATAGCAACAATATCTGGCTTAGAGGCTAATTGTGAAATAAGCTTATGTGGAAGTCCTGTTTATTTGAAGATAGCTACTTCTCTGTGGGTCTAATACATTTTAGGTTTTATTTAAGTCTGTTTGAGTTGCAATGGCTAATGAAGGACAAAGTATAGATTCAAATGTAAAGATGGGAGATGTCTGCTAAATTAGACAGCCCTTACACGCTTCATCTGTCTTCTGTTTCTTATGAGATAAATGGGGTGGGGGGACACTGAAGATTGTGGGTGGCTCTATGAGTGCAGGAAAACAGGCACAGAAGTTTTGGAAGGCCCCCTTGCAAAAAAACATCATTAAAAAGATGAAATATTAGTTTGGGACTCTACCCTCAGACTTCAGGAGTAGTTAGTCTTTTCCTTACCCTTTTCAACATATGCAAAGAAAAATGTACAAAAAGTTTGCATTTGGCTTCCTTTTCTACAAATGCTATCACCTGATAAAGGAACAAATTGTATTTTCCGTGGTGCTTCGTGGGTTAAGAAGAAAACATGTAATATGGTAGATGTGCGTCTGATCAGAAATAGTCTGCTATGTTTGACTAGAATGCTGTTCTGTCACTTGTCTGTTCTTTGTTTTGATCCTATGTATGGTCTCCATTTGTTAAATGTTTGTATTAAATAATTTTCAAAATAAATAAGAGTATATACAAATGAAGAATTAATGAATTCAGGTATAACATGGATCTGTGACCTATCAAATTGAAATAGAATTATTTTTTTCCTCTCGTACATGTTAAGATATGTCAGAGCTACAGACCAGTGATTTTGAAGATGGACATTCAACAATACATCGGGTATGGGCACCACATTGCATCTACTTTTATAAAGCCACTTTAGAAAAACATATTTATGTAGTCAAAAGCTAAGAAATTAATCATGAGCAGGTGGTCCTGTACCATAGCTATAAAGTCAGACTTCAACGACCTACTAATTGCTGAATTGAATCATTTTATTTTCCTTAAATAAGTACTTCTGAAAAAAATCAATGGTTTGAAGTATTTTGCTGCATTTTTTTCACTGCAATTCTTCAAACTTCAGGTATCTTATTGAATAATTGCTTTATATTTCCCCACCTGTAGTTGCATTATTTTAGGAAATATGTATCTCTACCAACCAGGTGCGTGTCTGTGTAGAATTAAAATCTTCATATTCTGATTAAAGTTGATCATCTAGTATACTTCCCCTGATTGTTTCCTCCCCCAGTAGGTTCTGTGCTTTGAGATGGTGATGAATTCAAGTTCTGGACTTCTGTATGTGGTGGTCCAAATACATTTTGTGGTGGTGGACTCAGCATTTTTTTTAAATTTTTTTTACTGTGTCACTATTCATGTTGTTTATGTGGTAGGCTTCACATATATTTCATATAATTATATATACTCCATCCCATTATGATATTTGGGGCATTGAATAACAGCCATTATATCAGCCATGGATTTCAGCTGACTTCTGCTCTTCTTTTAAGTTTATTTAAAGGAAGATAGAGCAGTCAGACATAGGCTTTAAATAATCCAGTGTCTTTTTAGTTAAGCAATATGTGTGTCTAATATTTTTTATTATGATGTGTAAAATCTATGGTTATATAGAATAGCTTCTTTTGACTCCTTATCTTTTTAAAGAGGAGAAAATATTCAGCATTTGAAGAGTGATACGGGCGATCTCACTGGTCACTCCTAATTATTTTTTTCTACATAGATGGTAGTTAGGATTGTCTCCTTTTGTTGATGTCGTTTTAACCTACAATACACCAATTTTGTGATTGAACTGGACAGAATAGATTAACACTTTTTAAAAAGACATTCTGAAGAACATGATATTAGATGTAGATGGTAAACATTTAGAAAAGTCTCCTTACTTATATAAAAGAGATTTTTTATGCAACTATCAAGACTTCTACAAAATCGAGCAAAAAAAAAAAAACCCAAAAAAAAAACCCAACCACAAACCTATTTGAAATATTATAGATTGTTTGAAGTAGGCAATTAAGAATTGTTTAAAGTGGCCAGTTAAAAAGCTTTCCTTATACATTGGAACACAGAGATAATCCACAGTATCTACTAATAAAGATCTGGTGATTAGAATTCATCTGTCAGCTGTTTTCAGCTCTTGTTGTGTAATAGCTTTTCCTTGAATTATTTGTCTGAATATTGAAGGACTGGGAAGAAAATAATTTTCCCCATTGAGTAATCCGATGTGAATCAAGACAAATTTGTGTACAGTTTGTTAATAGAAATGGTGTCATTTGGACATAGTTTGTGGAAAATGACTGGGTTTGTTTAACTACCACCACCCTCCAAAAAAGTTGAGCAAGTAGCAAGAGCAGAAAAATCTACAGGCTAGTTAATATCACTTATGCTACTAGGTCTTAAAATTCCTTTTGTGTGCTCTTAAGGTATCTCCTGAGAACTCTCATGTGGACGCATCTGACATAGGTAGGTTTTTTTATTTACTTTTTAGCTATCATTTTTTAAAAACTTTTTGAAAAATATTGCAAATAACTTTTTCATAGATTTCTAATATATAGCAAAAATAAATTTAATATTTCTTCTGTAGCCTTTCCGAAAGTAAAGAATAGGAATAACAGGAGACTGAGGTACTGGTAGTACTGTGAAATCACTATCCACATTCCTCTTCAAAATCTCAGTCCTGAATCCCTGATACGTTGGAAAGTCAATATGGAATATGTTCAATTGCCTTTTTTTAATAAAGCAAGAAACAGTGAAATCAAAACTTTGGCTTAAGGGGCAATAGAAGTTTTATTAATAATTAGAATATGTGCATTAATTTTTAGTGGTCCAGTAAACATGAATATTGCATTCAGCTGCAACAGTATGTCTTCAGTAGGATTTGTAACAGTTTCAGCATCAGTCTTGTGGCCTGTCTGTAAAGTTTTGGGTGGTTTTGACCCTGTGTTCCCAAATAATTATTTGATTGTATTAATTAGTGATAACAATATCTGAATGAATGTTTTAAAAAATTTTAAAACTTGTACTACTCAAGATCTTTTGATTTTGTGCATATAAAAATTTATTATTTTGTATAAATTAAACTATGGCTAGGTGGTAACCAGCATTTAATGATTAAAAGAGCAGTCGCAACGAAATATGTTTAGCTAGTGTTTAAATAGTCTGGTATAAATTAGACGCACAGCTGTCTCCAAGGCAGATGATTACGTCTCTGTTGAGGGGAAAATAGAAAAGAACAATATGAAATTTGTCCTCCTGTCATTTGAGAGGATAATTTCAAATATCTATTTGAATGACAAAAAAATTTCTGCAAATTTCGAAAATGTGACTTTGTTTTTTCTCAGCCAGGGCAGTGGAAATATAGGAAACACATTTCAGATACCTCTGTGTTTAGCTTCTGTAAGTGTCCTTTGTGTCTTTTGCACTCATAGGATAAATGAGTGGTGCAGTTCAGACTCTGGTATCTTCATAGCAGCATACAATATGATATCTACTTTTTCTCTTGTGAATGTTCTAGGAAGAGAGTGGAGAGGGTTTATAGCAGTCTCAGTGAGTCCCAGCTCTCTCCAAATATAGTAAGACTTAGAAGTTAGCTTCTTTGAGATGTGGGGTTGGAATCCTTACTTAAAAATGGAATTCACCTAGGTTTTTTTGGGGTTTTAGTGTTTTTCTGTTGCTTTTTTTTTTTTTTAAATATATAAAAGGTTAGCAATAGGGCATGCTAACTGTTAAGAAAAAAAAATTTATCTTTAGCTGCTTCAGCTGAAACTTTAGCTTTGGCAGGTTTTTACCACTTTCAGCATTCATACAGAATGCTTCATACTTCTCATCAAGGCAGTGTTTCTTCCAAGTGTAATACAGTATTTTTGTTCTAGAAGTATGCAAAGCCTATCAACAGCAAGAACAAATAAAGTGAAACAGCTCTCACCTGTACCTGCCAGTATTCGTCTGCCCTTAATAGTGAAAATTATTAGGTCTATCTCCTTTGGTTTCACAGGAAGTAGCATGACAAAGTATAGTGATAGCTGAACAATTTCTCATGTATCTTAAGATAGTATCACAGAAAAATGAATTTATTTGGAGAGAAAGAGGAAAGTTCAATCTGAATTGTATATTTATTTAAGTGTCTTTAAGTTTAGAAGATCACATCAAAGTCAAAAGTTAAAACTTACAGTAACCCCCTTACTAACATGTTCATCTTTTAAATGACATATATCTTTTAGGTAATGATGGTGTATTAAATACATCTCCAGTGAAATAACTTACTGTATTGGAGGTCAAATTTGCCAGAGAGAAAGGTGTGAGTTTTCACTTTTCCACTCTTCTGCACTTGAGGAACAAAGGTGTTCCTGAATTTCCCTTTTGGCCCTTAAAAACACATTAAGGTTCCCTGGAGAAGATACTTCACTCTTTTCCATGCTGTGCGATGGTTCTCTGCTTATATCACAAATCCAGTGACTTGAAGTATGATTGACAATACATTGAAGACATACTAAAATTACACTTTTGTGAAGTTTGACACCTAGAAGAGATACAAGCTGTTTTCTAATCGTTTGTAATGGGCACGATGGAGTTGACCGTTCCTGGATGCTAGAGTTGTTACCTTTATCTCAAGAACCTCCCGTTTTTGTAGCAGTCTAATCTGGTCATCTCAATGGCCGTTTAGGGAGCAGTCTGACAGTTTTGTGTCCAATTCTACTGGAGGAAGAAGACTGTAGGGCAGAAAGAGTATCAGCTGTTACAACAGAAACCAGAGGCTGAAACTTCTCCAGATTAAAACATTAATATTCTTACTGCTTCCTCCACTATTGATGCTAAGTAACTTAATTTCTGTGGATAAAGTGACTGTAACTTTGTCTTTCATTGGTCATGTGTGCAGAAACTCGAATAATCTGACAGGTGTGGGTTTCAGTTATAATAAAATAATTCTACTGGGGTCAGGTCAACTGTCAAAGCCAACCCTCTAATTACTCAGCATTTTCACCGGAAGGTGCTAAATTGTGTTGTTTTCCACAAAGATAGTGTTTCTTTCATACCTGTCTTTATCCTAGCTCTATGGCAGCAGCTGTCCACAGAGCTTTAGGAGATGATTGCAGTGATAGGTAACTAAAAAGGAAGACGGAAAGCTGGAAAATATTTTCATTCTGGTTTTAGTAATTTAAGAATAGTATGAAGAAGCAGTGATGTGGTAGGTATTGTAACCAGGATGTGTTTTCACCTACTGTTTTCCTTTTCAGGGTTATTCTCCTCTCTTCTTTCCCTCCCTATGGTAAACACAATTGTGAGACAAAGATACAACAGTCAGGGAAATTCGGAAATCGGGGCTTACAATGCAGTCATGTTTTATGATTGTGAATGACTGAGGCTTTAGCTAATGATGAATTGGAAGGTCTGGCTACATCTAGCAAAAAAAAAAAAAAAGTGTTTTGTTGCATATACCCATAGAATACCTAAAAATTGAGTGGGAAGATTTGGCCCTGTTCTTTAATATTCTCAAATCTGTCTTATTCCTCACCTTCACAGTTCTAAGGAAGTCTTGACAATAAGAAACTAAGAAAAGGAAGCATGGTAGAAGGTCCTTACTATCTTTGTTGGGACATTTAGGAATGTAGGGAGAAATAAGTGGGAACGACACATAATGAATAGTGAATCTTGCAGAACAGTGCTTTTGAAAATATTTTGCACTCTGAAATGGTTAGCCTAAATCTTGAAGAACTGGTTACCAACAAGTTCTTTGTTCGCATCAAGTCATTTATGAACCTAAAAATCATGCTTTTCAATTGGACTTGAAATGGAAATTTAATGCAGATAAAAAGTTTTAGTGTAGAAAACTGTTTTCTAAAATGAAACCAGTTTAGTCTATAAGTTACACAGTGTGTGTTTAAAAACATTTCCATTTTGGTTTTGATTTCAACTAGATTTTATTTAGTATTTATCTTCAAATTGTAGATGAAGAAAGTGATGCCGATATAGTTTCAGTAAGAAGAAAGTTTGAAGACATTCACTTCCAGGTAAAAATTTTTGGTTTCTAATGTAATGGAATAATTTTGTGTTCAGAAGAAATGATTGAACTATTTGAATAGCTTATGTGTGTCTGATGAGTTGATGCACTGTCAATAGAAGACTCTAGTCTGTGTCTTGATGCACATTTTTAGTAAGTATAGCAAATGAGACAAACAATGTCACAAAGACCAATATGAAGTAATATTATGTCTTGGTATTGTTAGTATACCAGAGAAAGCCATACAATGTATTGCATAGAACAGGAAACCCTGAGAAAGCCCATTACAGTTATGGGAAAAAGAATGAGCAGGTGAATCACAAAGTGAAAACACTTATAAAAATATGATTGCTCACCTGAGAGTCTAGCATAAACAGGTAACATGATTTTAAAAAAAAAAAAAAACCCAACCTGAAATAATGGCTACCATAACAAAAGCAAACTGGAATCCTCTGCTATTGTTTCCCCAAACTACAGCATGGGTATTGGGACTACCGAGAATAGTTACATTAAAGGAAATTACAATACACACTTTGTGTGTGCAGGCATTCTAATCCTATGTTCTGCTTGTTCAAATACAATTGCCAATAACTTAATTTACTTTCCTTATTTGTTTAGCATAGCGCTAGGCATTGTCATGTCTCTGACATCAGCTAATACAAACCACTTCGGAAAGCGAGAGTTTCATTGATGAAAAATATTTGCCATTTATCACCAAATGCTTTTAGATTTTACATAGAGATGTGTTACAGAGTAGACCCTAATTTGTGCGTGAATTCATGGGATGTTAATACATGTAAAGATTTGCAGCTGTAATTGTCAGTACTTTGTAACTTAACACTAGGATATTTTTTCTTTTTTGGTTTCGTTTGTTTGTTTTTATCAGTGGGTCTTCTGAGGCAGTGTGTGTGCTTTCCCTGTATCAATAAACTAGCTAGTTATCTCTATATGTCTTCATATACAGTGCCTTCTCAGGATTTTTTTTAACATAAAATGTATACATTAAAAATAAGTTTATGCTGGTTCAGTGTCCTCATCTGAATAATACTACTTGAAAACAAATCTAAGTAATATGTTTGGATTTGTCAGTGTCTGTAACTTCTATGTGTTTTAATTAATTTTTTTTTTCCCCTCTAAGAGTCAGCGTGTAGATGATGAGAAAGTTCAAGAGAAAGTAAAAGTTCAAGTGGATGTGATAGTACAAGATTATACTAGAAAAATTCCCAAATGGATTACGGTAACATATTTCTCCTGTTTTAAGTTATTAGCTAATTAGAATAAAATAAGAACTCTAACTGTGCAGCACACTGAATTCTAATGCAACTTCTCTGCTGTTTCATCATTGTTCTTCTCCTGCTTGCTGTCTACGTAAATATCACAGTATCTCAGGTCTCTGACAGCAATGATTTGTAAGAAACAGAGTGAAAGATATCCAAATTTTTTTTTCTTTTTGCTGTTATACTTTGTTCTTTGAACTCTGATGTGCAAGTTGATCTTCAGTAGTTTTCTGAAAAGCCTAAATCTGTGGTTTGTAGAGAAAAAAGGAGTTTTAGCTTTATATTGGTTTAGAGTGTGAGGCGGATTGGGGGCAGAGGGTTATGTTACGTGGTACAGCTTCTGCTTCCTACTGGAATTGCTTGAGATGTATAGATTATCCAGGTGTATATATATCCATGTATAAATTCTCATATTTGTGAAAGGGATTAAAATATGATACATCATGTAGAAGTTGCAAAGATGATAAATAGGTTTCCAAGATTAAATGGGTAACTCTTAAAAATTCTTACTGAAGTTTTAAATTGGACTTTTTTCTCCTTGTCCAAAACTTATGAAGCCCCTTAGCACCATGACTCTGTACAGGACCTAGTACAGTAAGGACCTAGTATATTAAGGAGAGAGTAGGAGGAGTCACAAATAAGGTTTTGCTGTCACCTTTAATGTGCAAAAAATTCAGGATATTAGATTACATCTCTTTTTTTTTTTCCTGTTTGTTTTTCAGATAGCACCTCAGGGGTCATTGGAAGGTGTTCATTTAGCTTCACCAGTACAAGAACTCATCGGTACAACTACATCTTTTGGGTGTTGGTCAAATATGTTAGTTACAAAATGTGTTTTATTAAAATTTATTACAAATAAATATTTAATTTATTGATAACAGAGAGACAGTATTTATCCAACATAAAAGCTCAACAGGCTGAATTTTTGAAGAAAAGTTAGACGTGATTTTGCTTGTGGCAAAAATGTATTTGAAAAATAGAAAATAAATAGCTTGTATACACAGAACCAGCTTTTCGTAAATAGTCTGAGAAAAAAATATTGCACATTAAAAATTCAGCAGCATTAAGTTCAGTTAAATGAAAGCACAATTTTTTGGTTCTGCTTATTTTAAATTCAAGAAATGTAATGAATGGCTTTGGGTCTGCTGGTAACTGGTACTTCGCTAGTAAACTTTCTTCAGAAGCTCTCCAGACTTGATGCAAACATAAGTTAGAATTTTGATGTAAATATTTCAAGCCTAACAACTACAAAAATAATTTTCTTCATCATGCTTTACAGCAAGAAAAGATGCACTTGTACTAGCCAAGTACAAAGCTTTCAAGTAATATGGAAATAGAGTAACTAAACCTGTAGGATAAGGCAGGTGTTCCTGGTAAGAAATCACAAAGAGCAAAGCAGTCTGCCTCTACAATGAAAATACATTCTATCAATGTATTAAGCTATCTTGCTATTTTAAAATAGTTTTTTTCCCAACACTTTTCATTTGTCTTCCGTAGTCCATTAATTCAATATAGTTAGGGCAAACCTTTTAACTTTTTTCCTAATGGATTATGTTAATCATCCGTTTAGCCTGGCAAAAAAGCTTAATGAAATATGCTGTTTCAATAATACTATCTGTGCCACATACAATTGTTTCTAAGTCATGTAGTATGTTATTGGAAGTGCCCTAATAGGCTTATTTGGTTTTTTTTGAATAGGCAACCAAGCCGCTGTTTCCAGGGAGAAAGTAGAGTTGTCAAATAAATGTTCTTCATCCAGAACTCTACAGTTACAATTTCCTGGTGTTCCCATTTTACCAAATACAATAACCGTACCCAGACATCGAACTTCTCCGGAACTGAATAAAACTTGCTATGATAGTATCTTAGAAGAGTATCAGTCTGCAGATGAGGAATGCTCCTGGAGCAATGTAACTCTTGCAGACTTGTATCCAGCGATGGTAGAGGTATTTACAAGGCTCATGACAAAGCAGTCTCAGAGGAAAGAGTTCAAATACATGTTTGGACACTTAAGGCACAAAAGATGGCGTTTGAGAAGACCAAAGCTCAATGTCACTGTAGATAAAATCAGAGGGTTCAGACCTCTTAAACTGAAGAAAGCACTACCCAGCATATGCAGCAGTAGAACTGAAGTCCTCCGGAATCAAACTTTCAGAAATGAGGACAGAGAACTTTGTGAAGACCAGTGTTCCATTAATAATTTATCTGGTCTTGTACCTTATTCTTACATTGACACAAATGAAATCAAAATGGACTACTCTGACTCAAGTTTAGAACATCATTTGGTATCTGGGAAAGGCCAAAAGGTCTCCAAACAATCTTTTCCTAATGTTGTGGCTAGAACAGGAGAGACATTTCTCTCTGAAGATGAATTACATACTACTGTCTCACCGAAGAATTCAAAATGCAAAGAACATGAAAAATTGGGTTACAAATATTACTCAGAATACCCTTTTATAACATCTGCTGCCAGCTCAGGGTCAACGGTGTTTCATCTGGTAAAAGAGAGCAAAACTCAAAAAAATGACTTTCCTTGTGATACCTCAGAGTTGTGTTCATCTACTAGCGGTTCCTATGGCAATAGTAACACTTTTACACCTGCCACAAACTCTTCTCTTGCAAGACCATCAGCTACTTTGATCATATATCCTGAAAAAATCATTTCTGAAGGACAAATTTCTTTCCAGCACAAACACTCATTTTCCCCATTGTCTATGAAGCAGAGTCCTTTGAGGATGCCCCAGAAATACGAAGATGCATTTGAAAAACTCTACTACAACCTGTGTTCCAAAGAAATCCGAAAGCCTTTGGCATTGATGAGACCTCTTTCAAATTCACAGAGCCTTGAAGAGAAAGGAAGATTAGTGAAGAGTAATTTCAGTGATTCTGTGAGGTCCAATACACAGTATGATACAGAATTTGACAGAATTTATGAGCAATTGTGTAGTGAGGCTGTTCCAAAACTTCCTGGGTTTCAGAGAGCTTCAAACTTAAGGAAATACGAAGGAATACACATGTCTGAAACTGTAAATGCTCTTGTTAACTCACCTGTTCGAACTTTATCTGCAATTCCTAGAGTTAAAAGACTAGGAAACTTTCAAAATGATCTTCCTTGTTCACCAGTAAAGCGACTGAAAAATATACCAGAATGTTATTTTCCTTCAACAAATTGTCAACAGACTTCTCACAGAAAAGATGTTAATCTTCAGACAGTTGATTTTTTGAGCACACACAGTTGGAGTAACTCCACCTTTTTTGACAGTCACAACTGTCAGAGTCAGGTACTAAAGGACCTTTTAAATAAAAAAAAATAAAGATAATGATTGTGCGCTCCGTGCTGATATTTGAATAAGGGCTTAAAAATGCATTAGAGCTGCAAGCTGTTTAAACTAGTGACAGGATACTTCTGGTGCTGTTTGGACAGTAGGGTAGTTTTATAGGTTAGGTCTTTTGGAGATTTTTATTTGCTTAAAATATAAGTTGTATGAGGTCTCCTGGATCATTCATGTGAGAAAGCTCACTATATTTAATAATAACCTTAAAAATGGTTATAAAATACTCAATAAAAGATTTTGTTATGTTTTAATAGATTGTGTCACTGGTTAACATAATCTCAAATGGTGACGCTGTTAATCAAGGTGTTCTTCTGAAATTATGGTGTTTTGTTTGTTGTATAGATACACAAGGTGAGGTAAAAAAATTAAGCTTTACTGGGTTCCATTGGAATGATTAGACTTGTTGGTTTAAATTTTAAATCAGACCCTTATTTCCAGGTTCTCAGTTATTTATTTTGAGGGAAGCTGTGAAATAGTATCTGAGCTTTTCCATTGATGTAATCCGTTGATGCTTTATTTTCAGGACTCTGGATTTTGTACTTCTTCAGATAAAACTTTTCTTGGCATTCCTGGTACTTCCCTGCAAGGTTAGTTTCAGAGACTTCATTAATTACTACTTTGGCAATCACCCCTTCTTCAAAGGGTAAATCTCACATCTCAATAGACCACTGCCTAGGTGACAGCTCTTCTTCCTCAGTAGTGATTGGATATGTCTAAGTGTTCCTGTAGGTAAAGAATCTATACAGAAAAGGGTTTCCTGAATCACATGTTAATGGCTATTTAAGAAGCTTTTCTGTAGGTTAACTGGGACTTTTCTTACTAAAGTATTGCTGGTTTTCTCTCTCCCTTTTTTTAAATTTATTTAAAGCTTGCTGCTGCTTTTACTTTCTGTATCTGAATGTTCATCAGGAAATGCATAGTTTGTCAATCCTACATTTGAATAACCAAGTGCTTTTGTTTGGATTCTTCAGCTTTACAAAAACTTGCAATTGAGTTGTTGCACGGCTACTGTCACTTGCTTAGGGAAATTAGATGATTAATCTGGATAAAAAGATTTGCTAATCCAGGACAGTAGAAACAACCCAAAACTGCGTTAGTTTAAGATTTTAGATGGTAATCTTTTAATTTCCTTTAAAAATCTGATCTTGGTTAAAGCATGTTTATAACATAATCTGAACTCTTCCTGCTAAGTAAGAGGAATTATTATTCCTCTTACTTATTTTCCATATTTTATTTTTACGAACCTTGTCATCAAAATAACTAACTAACATGTAAAGGAAAATACTGAAGAAGGTGACTTGAAATATTGTCAACTAGGATACAAGAAGAAAATGGCAGAAGAAATGCATTTGTTTGGATGGTTCTTGCCTTCTTGCATTTTCATTAGTGATTAATTGTAAAGAATTTGATTATTTGAGGAGGACTTATCCCATCTGTCTTATTTTGCCTTCCTCAAATTTTAACTCATACTTTATGTATTACATTTGTTCTGGTATCAACAGTTTCTTCTACGTCTAGTTTTTTCTGATAGTGATAAGTTATAAGCATTTTGAAGAAACCTAGTTTATGCTTAAATATATCCAGTGTATAAAATGTGTTTGAAATTAACTTTTGCTAGAACCTTTTGCTTTAGAATATTTTCATAAGGAAATCTGCTCATTGAAATATGTCAATGAACTGTTACCGATGTCTTAATAGGCTAATATTTTAATAACGTACTGTAGTGCTCATGCTACTCAGCATTGTTCTTACCACTTTGACATTACTGTTTTTCATCACAAGAATCTGGGATTGCAGATGGCCACTCTGGTTGGCCTAGGGCAATGAAGAATTACGGCTGTCCCGGAAATGCACAGAAGCATCACCAAAGGTAAGTGCCTTTTGAGAAAAGAAATTTCAAAATAAATTCTTGCTGCTCTACATATATATTAAAGGTATGGAGGCTGCTGCTTACATGCATACTTCTAGAATGAAAATCAGCATGGATGCTTGGGAGAGCCCAAGCTAATCAAACCTGCATGCAGACTTGAACACTGGGAGGCAGATGTCTGTGGACAAAACTAGTCAGATTCCAGCATGGATGGCCAGTGAACACTAGGAAGATGGCCTAACTGAATAGCTACTCTAGTCCTTATTTTGTGTTCATTATAGAGGTATTTATTATTTTAGATGTAACTATCGAATTGTGTGATTCTGTGTGTTTGAGCTCAAAAGTCCTCTCAGATCCTTAGGCTGTGGAGAGTGCAGTATATTGCCATTTAAAAGGACATCCAAAAGTTCGCCTCTGTGCAGTTGAGCATAGTTACCTGCGTTTGGGCTCTGTGTAAACAAGCAGTGGCTCTGTTCAGAAGATAGACAAGATCCTCTCCTCCTACCCTTACCACTATTGGCAGTGTTTCTAGATCTCTGGAAGGAGAACACTCCTTCCAGTGCCCTGGATACTGGCCTACTACATCTGCTTTTCTCAGAAAATATATGACTTTTAAAGGATTCTCAAGTTTCAGATTTTTTTGACTTTTAATTACAAGCTAATTTAATAGGCAGCAGGATTAAAAAGCATTAAAAGTTCTCTAAACAGTTTCTCATTTTATTTTCCAAAACATTTTTACATGTTGGGGTTGGTTTTTTTGCCAAAAAGCGTTATTTGGCACCACAAGATATGCTGCCTTCCCAAACTCAGTCAAGAAATATTTTCATTACGTTTGAGATGATCATACAGCTGATACAAAAAAATTTCTGACAATGTTCGAATTAAAACTTCAAAGGAAGCCTGAATGTATTTTTAAACTGCTCGTATGGAGAATTTAACTGGAAAAGAGGCTGTGTGGTTTACAGAAAAAACTTTCAGTTCAAGCAGAGATGGAATTAAAACTTAGAGGCTTGTATTACAAATATATAACAATATTGATAAAGATTGTACCTGGATAATTTTTTATATAATGGAACATTGGAGGCAAGCTGATGTTTCTGTGATGTTGAGTATACCCGCTTAACTGAGTAAATTTCTGCTTAGGTCTTGGAATCCCTCTTTTTTTTTTTTCTTTTCCTCCTCCCCCCCTCACTTCTTTTTCCTGACTCCATACAAAATACCCTCCCTATGAAATTAGTAATTGTTCCAAAGGAAGGAAAAGGTTTTGCTTTCTTTAATTCATGTAAGAAGAGAAGTTTGAGGAAGAGTAGGAAATCAGGACTTCACGGAGTGCTTCTTGCCAAGCCATCTGGAATAAAATCTATTTCTTTGTTCTTTAATTACACAAATGCGTGTTTGCTGATTTGTAGCCCAAATGGACTGTCAGCTGGCTAGCTTCCATAGGCCTGTGGTGTGATATTCTTAGCCTTCTGTAGTTCCCAGGAGTCAAGCTCTTCTTTAATGGCTTTAGAGCCCTCAGAAGTTTTATGCCTAAACCATGTGGCAAAAAGCTCTATGTTGTAATGAATGGCTGTGGAAAGGAAAGGAATACTGTCTTCCTGTCTGGAACTTGATTGCCTTTATCTAGAAGATGATTATGAATGAGAGATTTCAGAAAAGGAAATGTTCCTAACTAATAAACTTTTCGGCTCTGTGTGAGTGTTGTCCTACAGCTATACTGCTACACTTAATTGTCAGATGTAAACCAAAAAGTTTAAAATAGATGTTAAAAAAAAAATATGCCATTTCTTAAGTAATATGCAAGGAAATAATTGTATTCTCACTTGTATCTGCTATGTTTAGCTATATGTGAATATATTCAAAGATTACATCTTGAAGTTTAATAGATATTTATATAATTTAGGTTAATGTAGTAACATTACTGAGACATTAAAATGACATTGTGTGAGAAGTTTTCTCTCCAGCTGAAAGCACAGAGGGATGCAGACAAGGGGGTCCTGTTGCTGTTCACAGTCAAGATGTTCAAATATCTTGTCTTGGCAATTTGTTTCAATTTCATTCTGTTCCTCAGAGTTTCAGCAAGCATAATATTTTTGTGTAATTTACTTCATCATCTAAACAATACTTTTCTGTAGGGTATCCAGAAAACTAAGTTACACTGATGGGAAAGACCAAAATCCTAGCAATCCCTCCGACACCTTCCTGGTCAAAACTCACCAAGAAGCATTCATGGACTGCTACAGAGGAAACACTGATTTATAAAGCTTGATTTTTGTGGGGTTTTTTTTTCCTTCCTCTACCAAGAATAAAGCAAGTATTATATGTATGTAATATACAACTAGTCCTGACATGTACTTCCCTGTAGCATAAATCTTCAGCAACTGATTTGTCCCTTCAGACAGGGCACTTCTTACTCCTTTGGCTTCATCAAGTATTGCATGGAATCAGGCTTCCTTTCTATGGCTAAGTTTAAAATAAGTATTTAGTAGCGTTTACAATATCAGAACGTGATCGGTATTATCTCTTTGTGTGCTGATGAGCTTGGATTCTTAAAGTATTACTAATTAGATAAGTAACAAGCTCTTTCTGATGAATTCCTGCCTGTTAATGCTTTATAGATGTATCGGTAACAAATTAATGAAAAAATCTAAACTGGTCGGGATGATCCAAATGCAGTATTGTATTATATTCTACGTCTTGTAACATGCCTGCAATGTAATTTTAATGTTAAATTTTTTAAGTAACTCAGAGTTGATTGTTCAATAACATAGCTTTTAGTGGTTTTGATAGGTATGTTCTTTGTTCTGGCAAAATTCTATGTGACACAATATATATTCTAAATAAAAATCTGATCTGAACAAATACCTGCTTTCAGCATTTTATTTCAGGTATGTGAATTCTCAGGAGGAGTTTGTATACCTACAGCAAATACATGAGAAAGATGCGGCAGGTCCCACAGGTTTTCATTGCTCTTTTCTTTCTTGGCAAGGAGATTGTTTCAGTTGTAAGTGACAGGGTCAAATACACTCTGTTTTATCGGCATTGTCTCTTGTCAGCTTTCTGAGCTCCAGAAGAGGATGGGGAGGGGAATGGGGGGACGGGGAATATAAATTTTCTTTTGGCTTTACTTAATTTCTGGGCACACAGGAGTGTTTTATATTATTTTAACTCTTAAAACCAAGATCTTGTTATCTTAAGTGTTTTTCTTGGATGAAACAAGAAACCAGCTTCAGTGAGGTTTACTCTGCAATATACCCATGCGCATATTCTGTCCCTCATTGCTTGTATATCAAGTTTCCTTCAACAACAGCCACAAAGATTGTCTTTTAGAAATTTTTTTTTGGCTCATTTTAGTTCCTGTTCCAGACACGGGTGAACAATATGCTTTATGAACTATCTTCCCCTTGGATTTGTTGAGGTAATTATTTCCTAGTATTTCTTAATACACCAGTACTGAGAGATTGCCTAACTCCCTTAATGTTTTGTGTACTGAAGAAACTTAAAGGCAAAGTGGAATTGGGTTTTGGACATGTTCTGACTCTAGATATGACTTCTGTACAGGAGCCTGAGTGCAGGCTTACCCAAGTAGGAAGGTAAGTTTATTTAAACATAGCAATTGTTCATTGTCTCCATAAAAAGTCTTTTGAAAATTGAAAAGAATTTTAAAAACCTTGATGTGTTGGAAGATAAGCTCATCCCAGTGCCACTGGTAGCAAAAAATGGGAGAAAGTTACACAATTATTTTTAGAGTTTGATCCTCCAACATCCACTTGAGTCAGCGGACTCTTCAGTATGATGTGATCAAAAGTCTGTGTTGCTTTTCCTAACAATACCGTTTAAACAGATGCATCTACAGTGACTGTCAGATGCTATAATGACTACTGGAGTATACCTGTCCTAGATTTAGGAAGGTTTTGTAGTTCTACGTGATGTCTCTTCTGTTTTGAGCTCCATTCTTCCCTTCTAGTTTTACTTCTTCCAACATTTTTTTCTTCGTGTTTACTCTTTCTTCACTGTTCCGTTGAACTGATACTTGAATGCTAAGCTTACTGTTAATGCAAACAGCTTGATGCTACTCCCCTCTGCTTTGAGATTTTTGTAATGAACACTGGAAAAACAGGCTAGGTTACTGAGACAGTATAAACCTAGACCTAGCATCTTCTTTTCTTATTTTGCTGTAATTAGTTGAAGCTTTCTTTATATATAAAGAATTTAACTAATATATGATAGTTTATGTAGGTCTTCCTCCAGTTGCTTGAAGATGGAGCAATATTGAATGTGCTTTTTTATGGAAGAATTCAGTAGTCATTTGAAAACTATCACAAAAAGTATTAAAAAAAAATAAAAACTGGGTCATTCAGTTGCTTATTTAAGCAGACAGAGGGTAAAGAGTTGGAGGAATAAAGCTAAATGTGGACTATGGTAGCATTAGAAGTGCCTTGGAAACAGTTGATAGGCCATTAAAGATGATCCTGAAGCAGAATCTGAAAGCAGCAGTCAATAATTTAATGGAACCAGTGATTAATTGTGGAAAGGAAGTATATATTGAAGGGGAATGTTTATGAAGTGCCCCACTCTCTTAGCAAGCTGTGTTGCAAGGGAAAGCTGCAGCTGAAAATTGGCATAAACAAATAGTTGGACTAAACAATGAAGACAGAATACAGAGGAAACTAGACGTACCCAAATCCCATGAAGTGAACTTGCTGTTACATGTACACTCAATGAGAGAAGTGTGTACTTCATTTCCATTAAACTACTGATCAGGCTGAAATGACAGGTTGAATTTAGGTAACTCAGAAGTTCTTTGACTTCGGCATTTTTAGAGGAAAGGCAAAATCAGAGTGCAAATGCTGTGAGAAAATTGGGAAGTAGCAACTCTTGTACAAAATGTACACAAATTATATTAAAAGAAAATAGAACATCTCTTGTTTTACGTGTATGTTGGAAAACAGTGACAAATAGTCTCTTGGGCCTGTGCTTATTTGCTTGAGAGATTGTTTAAGAAAGCTTTTTCTTTTAATCATCTCACAGGGCTGAGTATTGCATCCAATTAGTGCCAGCTAAATTGAAATATTTTATATAAATATTTTACATATTAATGCTATTCAAACAATTTCGATATGTGAGTCTAAGCAAGAGTATCTTGACATGTATTTTATTACTTATTTTGTTCCTACTATGGAACAAAGCATAACGCCTTCCAATCTAATCATACTGAGTTGGTACTTCATGCGCCAATACCTTGGTGTTTAGCTTTAGATCCTTGGCTTTGGATTTGCCTTTCTCCCCTTAGGATCTTGGTCAGG
>VZSF01006466.1:671592-723753 GCA_013398295.1 Chionis minor
TTCATAAATTTGTCCCATCTCTGGACATGTCCATCCACCTCTGCTTTTAGAAGAGGTATTGGCTCTTTGTACTATGGGCGTTTTGTGGGGTTTTGGGGTTTTTTTTGTAACTGCTTTCCAGGCTATGTCCTTCAGGACCTGAAACAATTGCAGGNTTAATGCTATTCAAACAATTTCGATATGTGAGTCTAAGCAAGAGTATCTTGACATGTATTTTATTACTTATTTTGTTCCTACTATGGAACAAAGCATAACGCCTTCCAATCTAATCATACTGAGTTGGTACTTCATGCGCCAATACCTTGGTGTTTAGCTTTAGATCCTTGGCTTTGGATTTGCCTTTCTCCCCTTAGGATCTTGGTCAGGCTTGTCATTTAACATGGGTCTCCATTAAAGTGGCTTTTATCGATTCTTCATCAGTATTTATTTTTGCTTAGCCAATGGAAATGGGTTAGATGGTGATAATGCAGTCACTTCAGTTCACGTCTGCTTTGCTTCTGCAGTGCAACGGCCAAACGAACGCTGACATGGTTTCTGCACGCAGAAGCAAGTGCTGGCACAAGAGAGGCACTGCGCAGCTTTGCCTGCAGGCGCTGGCCCCTTCCCTTTCGGCTAGCATGTAAATTAAGGCATTGTTAAATGGCTCATTAACTATGAGCTAAACTAAACATGAACCAGGCTGTCAAAGAACTGGTTTTTTCCCCGCACCACCCCACCCCCACCCCCNGTATTGGCTCTTTGTACTATGGGCGTTTTGTGGGGTTTTGGGGTTTTTTTTGTAACTGCTTTCCAGGCTATGTCCTTCAGGACCTGAAACAATTGCAGGATTCTGTATGTGCTTGAGAGTTTTGAGTTCCTTCAAATTGTGCTCTGCGTGGATTTTAAAGGCAGTAATATCTTTTTTTTGTTTTTGAGAAGGCAGAACTGTCCAACACCTAGAGGCAGGCATATTGCATCAGCATGCTTTACTGTTTCCTGCTACTACTACTTAACGACTCCCAGAATACAAAAATAAATCCCCACGCTATAAAAGCATACCATCTGATGAGCTTAAAGTCTTAAGATGAATGTGCGCGTAGTATGTGAATTATTTGGGGAAATAAAAAGCTTTTCCTACTTTTATAAAACAGTTGGTAACAACGGCAATATAAAACCCAATAGGAATTCAAACACCACATAGAATATTAGAAGGAAAGAATCCTCCCTAGGAGACATTTATTGTTACAGATCATTTGCCAATATCTTTGTGGACGCTTGAATACAGCTGGATAAAATGTAATGTTAATAGAGGAATTGAGATTTGAAATGTATTTGGGTATTGCTCACGGAAGGAAACTAAAGATACATAAGGATATTGTTAAATCTTGCAAGATGTACAATTGCAACTTTAAACAATATGTTAAATTATTCTCCAATTAGCTTTGGATATATTGTGTTATTACCATAGGCAGGTCACAGTGGGGAAAGTACAGAATTTTGAACAGCAGATCAGTTTTTAATTGGGAAAAAAACTAAATCATTCAGTGTGCAAGTATGAAACACGATTTCCTTCCAAAAGTATTGTTAAAGCCTATATAGAAGAACACTTACATTCTGCTAGAGCTCTACAGACAACAAAGTGGGTCTTTTGGCACTATTTGAAGGTTGATGGCTGTTTTAAAAAAAGGATTAATTTTTACTGGAACCAGTACCATGTGAATGCTGAGATACCAGCTTCTACAACTTCTCTTCAAAATGTCTTCAGAAGAGCAGGTCCAGGTTCAAAGTGGCAGTCTGAATCTTAGTTCTTGCTTATTCTGTAAATGTGCTTGGAAGACACTTTGGAACACTTAACTTACCCATTTTGTACCATTGTTTGGTACGTCAGTTTGCCAAGATGTCATCTCTAAGCATTCACTGTTCCTCCAGAATGGCCAAGCAGACCTCGCTTTATGATTACGTATTTAGTTTGGGAAGCCACTTCGAACGTTCTCTCCTTATGTAGCATGAATCAAACCCATTAATCTGATGGGATCATCGTGAATAGCTTCTACGTTCGCTGTGTTTTCGGCAGCCAGCTGCTCACTGTTGAGGTAAATGCTAACGTTGGAAGCCATCGTGGTGGGGTTAGATGATCTTCCTTCCTCATCCTCCTCTAATGAAGGGTCTGTCTTTCTCCTTGGTTTTCTGCGTTTTCCCTTGATGCTGTGATCAAGGGAGGCATAACACATCTGACTGGCAGGCTCCACCTAGAAGGAAATTCACTGTATATTTAACATTTAGTAGTTATGCTTGCTTTAAAATTATGTCTAAGATTTTGAGTATATTTACACTGTAATCATAATAGTGGCTGAAGTTGACCCAAACTACCTGCAAATGAACTCATTAAAAGTACAAATGTTTAGCCTGCGGCACCACAGAAAACAGACCAACATAAGCTAATGGTAGATAACTCATGTTCTTAGCATGGCGGCAATAAGGAAAAATTCATCAAGATATTACTGGAGAGATTCTCTATGGGAATGAGGGTAGCTTATATAATCAGTCCAAGTTCTTTGGGATAGAAAACATTATTTGATCTGGTTTTCTTCCCACTTTTTTTAAAAAAAAAAATTAGAATCCAGTTATTAGCAACAACACTTTTCACAGGATTTGTCTGTGTAGAAAACCAAGGATGGGTGATTCTTGTCTATATATATAATCTAGTTTCTAGTGAAAAATGTATCCTTTGTATGTCTTTCTCTTGCCTCTCTCTGTGTTTTTTCAAGCCAAATTGTCAGGAAGTTTTGACATGGGAATTTTCATAGATTATTCCGTTTATGTGAAGTTGATGGAAACAAATGTCTAGAGTCAAAAAAAAAAAAAAAAAGATATTTCTAACCCCAGAAGTATCCTGAGAGAGGCAGGAAATCAGTCCTTATGAAATACCTGGAAATAAACTCAGGAAATTGATGCTAGGAATGCTTCAATTACAGACAAATTTCAGTTGAAGCTTGCATGCTTTTAGGCATCCAAGTATCTCAACAAAATACTTATCAATAGAAAAACAGATGTCTTTCATTTGTTAAGGCACACGGATTTTGTCCTGGGCAGGAGAGCGCCAGTCAAACTCATGATTATCATGTGATGCAGCTTGTGTTTTCACTAGGTTGATGTCCGAAACAAATAAAATTAATTCTTTACATAAGCCATGGAGGTAGACACAGGCTTAATTCGGCCTGATCTGCATGCCTGTGACCCGAGCTTTATCATGCCGTATGGATGGAAATGAGCTGTCTGTAATTCTTGTGCTTACTCATTAACAACCGAGATTGAACGAAGGGTCAAGTCTGTGCTTAAATTCCCTGATGAACGGGGAGACACTAACGCATGGTAATTTTTGTGATGAGCAGTGGGAAGATTTTTGTTATATATTGTCATGGGATAAACACAGGAACTCTGAGACAGACCGCATTACACCCAATTCAGAAATCCAGAACTAAAATTTAAGATACCTGTAGTTGGTTAACTGGCCTTTGAGGCTGGGACTTCATCTGCTCATAACAGCACTCCTCTGTAATTTATCAAAGTAGAAAAATGTTTTAGTTAAGGCACACTACTGAGTCTTAAAAGATCAGATCAACGGATCCTCACCGTTACAGAACTAACTCCCCCCTCAGTTTCCTTTGCTAGTTTATTTTGTTTTGAAATCACACACAGATCTCTCCCTCTATTTATTGAGGGGCAAATAGCTAAGAAATTCGGACACACGTGCTATGAAAATGAAAATCACTTTCTGCTGTATGGGAAGTTTCTCCTTATTGCCTAAGCGGGCATCGTTCTAGACTGCTAGGAGGACGTCTTGCAATTAGAGGGTAGCCACATACTGATGTATTTTTCAGCATAGACAGTCTTTTTTTGGGGAAAGAGGCTGTGAGTTGCAGCAGATGGTGATTAAATTCTATTCCTGATTACATTCAGTTTTCTGTAAATTTGGTGCAAGTTGTTTTTTCCTATGCCATATCTCATTTTAGCCATCAGCAAACCAGATTACTTCCTTACAGCTTTCAGGCTTTTGTAGTGTGAATGCACTTGAGTGTTGACTTAGTTTAGCTTTTGCAAACCCTATACAAAAGATTTGGGGCTCTTTTTTCCACTGCGGTTCAAGGACTTTAGTTCACATCTGCTTAGCCCCAAACAAGGCTAGCAAAAAAGTTGTGTTCATGCTACTTAAATACTGCTTTAACACCGTAAGGGCTTCAAGAGACATACCCTCAGCGTATCTAGCTGCAGTGGTACGATGTTACCGCCTTTAATGTGGGATCTCTCTGCCAAGGAGTATTAACGTCAGCCCAGTAGAGCAGAGAAAAGCTGTGTCTGCCCATCATTCAGGGCTTGTTTCGGTGTGTTTGTCGGCATCGCTGATGATCTGTGGATAGCCACAGCAGAAAGCCAGCGTGTGTTTGTTTCTGCCAGCTTTTGTGGGAGCATTGACTTTGGGCAGCGAGCGATCGGTGTCTTAGATTGCTTTAACGTGCATGGATCAAGCTGTTATTTCAATTGGTGCAGCTTTACGTGGAGAAAAGCTCTTGGTTTTTGAGACATGTGGCTGAACTGTGTTTCCACTGTAAAAAGTCTAGTTCAGTATGTGATCTGGTCTTACAAAGAGTAGTGTAGTATGATGGCTTGCAGTTCTATCCCAAGTAGGTATCAATACAGCGATTGAAAAGGGGTAAATTCTCAAGTTTGCTATCTGAGAAACACAGAAACTATTGGTTAGTCCGCTAACCGTACATTTATTATAGCCTCTGAACAGACACGTGTTCTCGAAGTGAAGCTTACCTAAAATATCTTGATTGAGATTGCCATAAACTGGGTCATCTTCTGCGTAATAGTCATCATAACTAGAAGCGGAGTGGAAAAATACCTTTAATTCATAGAATATGCTTTATTTAGGACCCCACTACATTGGGGGAGGGGGCACAGAAATACCTATTTGCAGAAGGGGAAGAAATGGCAATGTCTGTTTTCTGCAGAGAGATTTGTTATCTAGCCAAGAACTGAACCCTTTTTCCCCTGTAACTCAGCTAAGTATAAAGCTAATCCCAAGACTACTAAGTTACCGTTTGATGTAGTTCTGGAAATATTAATGATCACTGAAAGGAACGCAGTTCATGTCCTCCGAGACCACTTTGCAATACAAACAAAAGCACTAAATGGGTATTTTGAGGAGGTGTTCTTAAAAAGTCCACCTTTGATTCAATTAAAATACTTATACCGACATAACTAGAGAAGACCAAAGCAAAGTTCAGCTTTGGATATTTAATGGTATTCTGTGTTTCATTATCTGGTGTTGCTTGAAAATGTTTTTAAGCATTTGTAAATTCCCATTTGTAAAAATGGGAATGCATCCCTACACTGTGCCTTGGCAAGGGAATGAATTAATGCAATCTATCACCACTTTTAGAGTGGTATTTTTCAGCTGGACAGGTGGTAACAGACAGAAACTTCCCAGCTTTAGGTAAATTTCTAATTGAGGAATGGTTTGGGGGAACAGGTGAAGGCTTTTATATTTTTGTTTCAAGGGCCTTTTTTATTTGGGTTGAGATGAGACTCTTTCCATCTCTGTCTTTGAAAGTTTTGGTGGTTTTTTTTAATATGGAGTAAGAGAAAAAGACTTGTAACAGATCATGAGGTATACAGCAGCTGTAAACAGACTCTGTTTTATTGCTTTTTGAACATCATGTGTAAAAGAAATCTTTGAAACGTAAATACATATAAATTATTGCTCCACAGGTATTAAATATCAGACTATAATTTAACATTGTTCTCTGAGAGTTCTTTTTCATTATTATAGATTTATTGAGTTTGATAGTAAGTAGTGTTTTAGCTCAATATTTTGCACTTCAGCATATAAAATCATATTAGCATGCAATTATTTTATTGCTAATAAAAGGACTGGAATACTTCTCTCCCACGTGATTTTTTTTCTTGTTTTATTTGGAAAACTTTTTTTTCCACAACCATTTTGCTCTCCGACATTTCCAGGCGAGCTGCATGAGATATTAGATTTTCCTCTATGCCATCCCTTCAAAGCCATCTGTCATTATTTATGCCTTATTTCACCCTTGCCAGAAAGACACTTTTTCATCTAACTTACCTTGGACTGTTGTCTTCATAGTCTTTATACATTTTAGCTGGAAAAATTGTTAAAGAAAATAAAGTTAAGAGACAATGAAACATGCTATTTTAGAACGCTTCAGATGATTACCTTAACTGACGTGCTTTTGATTTCACTGTAGAGAGTAAAATGTAAAGCTCTTGGCTCTCGGGACATTCAGTTGTCCCCCTCCTTCTCTCAAATACTTTTGACTAATACAAGAAATGTTTGTGTTATAACTGCTGTGGCTGCAAAGTCTATGTTAGTTTACAAGACCCCAAAAATGTACTGTAACACATGCGATTAATTGCTTGTTTCCTCCTTCTCCTGCTTCTGCCTCATCTTTTCCTCTGCCTAGGGAGAAGCATCACGTGTTTCTATTTCAAGGTGAAGGGTTCATTTATTTTACTATTTCTGTTGCTTGTTTCTCTGAAAGAGATCCACAAGATGAGGAAACTGAATCAGAGGCAGCAGCCACAAAGAGATTTCTTGATAGAGCTTGATTTTTAACTCAGGAACGCCTGAATTTCTACCCTCTGCTCCAGGACTCCAGAATTTACCACGGCAAGCTCTGATTCTGTGAGCAGTGCAGCATCAACCAGTCTGACCAAAACCTTGCTCAAGGTTGGTTTTGTAAATGACTGTGATTTTTCATCAATCTGCCTAGTAGCACTAAAAACCAAAATAATCCAAAAAGGCGCACCCCCCTCAGAGACCCACGAGACTCCAGCAGCTCTTTTAATATCCTGTAGTCATACTAATATACTTCGTGAGTTCCATTTACAAGCATAGGCCTTCTGTTTATGTAGATCATTTGTGTGTGTGTGTGTTTAACATAGTTGAATCCACCTGTGTTTGCCTGCCCATCCGTACGCGTATAGCGCAGGTGCAGTTTTCCCTGTGAAAAGGCAATTTTTCCCTGAATAGGAGTGTTTGAGGATTGTACAACTTAATAACTACAGAACTGTCTGCATACAGAGGTTGTGCTGGCATAATCAATTCTTTTAAAAAAGTCATATTTAATTTTAACCACAACCAGAGTATGACTGCAGTCACCCTCCAACGTAAATTAAACAAATTATTTCCTTATAGTGAGTGACACATTGGTTTAAAAGCCATGTTAGGATCCCATCATGAAAAGCAATTGGAACTCTTTTTCAAAATAAACTGATTAAGCATAAATTGTGTACGAAATCCGAAATTCAAATAAGCATTCAGGAATTTTGGGAGGGGAACATTTTCTTAAATGTACTTTTTATTAGTGTAGCTACTTAAAATAATTTTTAAATTAAATACAAATATTAACAAGTTACATGAAAGATACACTTAAAAAAGGGAAATTACAGATGTTAAAAATATACTTGAAAAATAAAAATTTAGCCAGAACTAAACTCTTCACCATGTACGTGTTCTGTTGTTTTGTCTACAGAGAATGGATTTGGGTAGCTTTTTTTAGCAGCAGATTGGGCAGTGAGCAATCATTCTGTAATTTTACCTGACTCTTCTAAAAACTTTAAAATGTTACATCCTCTCTACTAGAATCATCCTTGCTAAAACATAGGTTTAAGTTTCAAAAGAATTAATTTGTTGGCTTGAAATCTCCCGGCAGTGATGGCTTTCTCTACAGACACTTTAAACACTCAAACTCCGTTCCTTACAGAGAGACAAGATTACTTACCTTGCTTCTTTTTCAGACAATGTGAAATATTCAGTATCAATGAAACAATCAGAGCCAAACTCAGAAAGGCCAAAACTCCCCAGACAGAAAAATGGCAGTTCATTTCTGTAACTGAAAGAAAATAATTTTATAGCTTGTGTTGTCTAACAGTTTTACTGTATTCTTTGTGGTTGGTTGATTTTTGCTTTCCTCAATTCAAGCTGCTATTTTGTTGTTTACTTTGTGACAGCCATTGCTATACAAACAAAATAATTAATATCAAAACTAGATGCTAAATAATAGGAAAGCAGCATCAATAAACTGTTAACAGAACTACTGTTTCATAGGAATTCAGCCAAAGGTTGGGCTATTGGTTTGCCTGTAAGATGCAGTAAAAATCAGAAATTGCTAAAGAAAAAAAAGTCATTTTAGTGAACAGTTTTTAAATTATTTTTGTAATTGTCCTGAACCTAGTATTTGCAGTAAATTTTTGTCTAAATTCTAGAGTTCAGGAATGTTGTTCTGAAGATGAATTCCGTCAAAACATCTTACTTCACTGGAAACGTCCATCAGGTGGTAACAATGCCTGCAAGAAATTTCAAAGGTTGGTTATGTGTTTTCTTGCATCTTCTGTTAAAAACTCTCCTTCCTGAGAAAGCAAATGATTTAGTGGCAAAGGATGAGCAGTAGCTGGGAACTGGTGAACCCCCCAGAACTACTGCAGAGAAAAACCCAGACAGCTCCTGAAGAATCGCTTGGTAATGAGCAGGCAACTTAACTGAACAAAAGCCTCCCCTTGCACTGAACTTGCCTCTCCTTGGACTCCAAAACATGGGAAGGAACCCACACATGCCAAATATATATTGTCATTTAATTAATTCTTTGATTAACTTAGTTCACATGAATTTTCCATCGCAAACCACGCTGAAGAAAATAGCCTCAGACTGTCTAATGGCCAAAATGATCAGCGTTGCTGCAAATGGCCTGTGAAACCCTTCCTTGACAGAAGGACACGCTAAGCCAAATGCATGAGTGGAAGGAGCTTGAATCTAGATTTTTTCACTTTTCCCAGAAGCATGTTTCATGTTCTTCCAGATTCGGAGTATTTGAAATAAAGCCTCGTCCAAAAAGCTCATAAACTCCACTAATACCATACGAGAAAGTCTAGCCAGAGCAGAGCAGTCAAGGGGAGAGAGGGAGATTTGAGTAGGTCCCTAATGCTCCTTTTCGGTTTTCATGTCGCTGGCTTCCTTTGGGAGGCTGCCATTTTGTTTGCTGCTTAAAGGAAAGCCGAGTTAAAGGAGTACAGGAATACACATTCCCATGTTGCTGGCCGGGTCCGGTGGGGGGCAATGCATTTGCTCCTGCTGAGAAGACACAGCTTTGTTCCTTGGCTGACTGGCTCCAGCTCCCCTGAGGAACTGCCCCTTATGAGTTTTGTTCCCTAATTGTGCCGGTGTTGCAAAAGCTCTTTTAGTTTCTTTTTATTCCAAGCCACGGATGTTTTTATGATGATGAAACAAGATAAGATAATCCTTGGTTGTAAAAAAATCACAAATCACATGGGCTCCTATGATGCAACTTTCCTTCCTGATCAGAATTCCCCTTTAAAAGGAACAAAACAGAGCAAATAAGCTGTAACTTTCTGACAGACTTGTAACTGGTTTTTGCACATGGCACTTCCAGTCAGAAACCTTTTTATCCTTCCTTTTAAACTAAACATCCAATTTCCATTCCTTTCTTTTCTCCTACCTGAGTTCTCCCAAAAGTGTTTGAGGGTTCTCCGTCACTGCAAGACTACTTTTCATATTGAGGCACATTTTTGGAATGAGATATGGACATTCATGAGGACAGACAACACCCCCACGAAACAGCTATACATTATTCCAATTTTTCAGAGTAGGAATTAAAAGTAAGGGAGATCTCACCTTGAGAAGATGTTACTGGGCCACATCAAGAACCACCAGTGTTTGAAACCTGGTTACTCTACAATCAGTCACTGAACAACATTTGCATCCTACGCAACCTGTCCAATACTACAAGAAGTCTATGTCAAACTCAAGAACTTTTAAGTCTCAATCTATTGCCTGAATGATAAGAATCGTTCTTCCTTCTTCTCCTGTCCTTTTATCTTTTCTGTAGTGATTCCTTCTCATTTTTCTTATATTAATTTCATATTTGTTTTACTACCTTTTTTTTTTTTTCCCAGGGAGAAAAAGCAGTATAGTAGCCTAAAAGAAGGGAAGCACACATAACTGTGATAGAAACTATAGGCCTATGATTCATTAGAATAAAAAGACTGAGTAGATACCTCAAGTACAGCTGGAACCTAACTTTGTACCTTTTTCTTGATACTGAGTCCTGTCATTTATCTTTCTGATGCAGGAATCTTACTTTTCCCTGGTGTTTCCAGAGCAGCAGGAGAACTCTTAGTTTCAAAATGAATATTTTCAGCCCTTAAGTGAAGTGGAGGAAGTAACCAAATTTTCGATGACAATTTTTTGTGTGTTTGTGTTTCAGCTTCTGATTTAAATTGGAATTATTATCTGAAAAAAACATTGTTTCTCTTTTCAGTTTCAAGTTTAACTTTTACAGTATTTGAGCAATCCCCCTTCTCTAGGATTTTAAAAATATTCTACCAAAACAAAAGGCATGAAACTTGGATTTCTAATAAAACATACCAATGTTTTAAACCTCACAATCTATACCTCCTCCTTAATCATGGTTTAGAAAACTGCAGGGGTGTGAGAAGATTAAAAAATAACATTTAAATTTTTCCTAGCTGAACATTACTTAGCTTATTTTTAAATTTATTTTCCACAACACTAACTTAATTGTCTGCTTGTATTTCAGTAGAATGTATACAAACATACCTGTGACTTAAGTGGTTTTTTTTGCCGTTGCAATACAAGCTATTTGTTTCTCAGACAACACTACGTACATTTCAGAAACAACAGCAGATTTCATTTACCCTATAAAACCATAGTTAAGTCCTTGATCAGAGACATGAGTGCTGCTCTGAGTGCTCTATGCTTTTCTAATGTCAGTTTCAAGTTAATCTTCCCGAGTATAAAAAAATCAAAGATTTTGATTTTATGTCTTAGCTTTACAGATATACAGCTCCCAGCTCTTTCCCAGGTGTTCTTGTACTACACTTACAGTTTTTGCCAGTATGCTAGCTATCTACACTTATAACTGCATTATTTAAATATTTACTACTTTGACAACAGCAGCAGCAGAAGAAAGCAAGCTGAATACCTGTGTGAAGAACAATCTGTCTCCTCAGACAACTACACTGCTGTCCCTACATGTATAATAGCAGATGCAACTGTGACAGATAACTCGTTGTGCCAAAGAGAGAAAAAAAAAAAAAAAGGTGACTGGATGGAGAGTGAGAAATAAACAGAAAGAAAAGTTTATTAGACTAATTACAGTCTGTTCTGAAAGTGTCTTTTATTCTGTTCTTTAATTTTAATTTTCATTCAAGTCATCTACTGTCAAACATCACAAAACCACATTTATTTTTTTTTTTTGCTTATTATATACCTATTCGAAAGAACTCACAGCACTGTGTTCAGGGGCCTTTGCACTCAATTGCTGTCAAATTGAGTATTTTTTAAAGTTTTGTTATATCTTTGAAAAAAAAAAAGTCCTAATGAAAAATTAGGCCTCTGGGAATAGTTTATTATTATTTTAATAAAATAATCTCAAATTCCATCAGGGCTTTCTGTGATAGTCTATCTGTGATGGCAAAAACCTAAGAGTGATAGTACTCTGTTCATAAGAACTCATATTGAAGCTGTTCTTAAAGTAATGTGTTCCTCTGAAAGAAGAGAGTTCATCATATAGCTAAAGGTTTCGTGGGAAGGACAACAATTCTTGTTTTATTTTTAGAAGTTGGGATGTGTGAGTGGGGGAAGTACTGTATTTAATCATTATTAAAATGACAGTATTTTGAATACCTGATACTAGAATCTCTCTAGTATTAATGTTAAATTCCTATTCTGCTGTTCTCTCACTTCTATTTGGAAAGAGTGTTAAACTTGGAGTTGCATCCAAGTAGAACATCTACCTTACGTAACTTACTCCATCTGGATGATATTTTTACTTTTCTGACTCGCCTACTCTCAGTATATTTTACACTACTATAAACTAAAGGTACTACATTCACAGCACAAAATACAGGCAAACAAAAGACTTTCTAAACATATAGTTAGTTGTGCTTTATCTCCTTTTTAAATCTATTGACAAAGTTCTCTACCAACAGAGACAAGATATGGAAATAAACAGACTTTTGGTCACTTGTTCTTAGGTTTTATCTTTGCAGGATTCATTGTACTGTTATTGGTGGAGCGTGGGATGGAGCAAACAAAAAATAAACAAAAAAAAAGCCTCCCAAAATTGTAATCTTTCCTGGATAAATTTCTGCAATTCTATGTTATTGCAACTCAAAGCAGTGAACATAATCACGTACTTGCCTTTGGGGAAAGGGGCCTGATTTAACAATTCAGGGCTAGAACTAGGTGTTTATCCTCCTAACAACAAAAGAATAGGTAGCAGTACTACTAAGTTATGTTCCTTCTTGTTCTAATGTATTTTGTTTAGAGAATCCATCACAAAGGATAACAGGAAGATATCATACTTCTACCAGTTTTTCCTACTGAAAATGAAAACAAGGTGGGGAATATAGATACCTGCCTAGCAAGAACTGGACATGCCACCTATGGAATCAACTCATCATTCATAGGAGCAGATTAAGTACTTTGGTCACTACCAGATTTAAGATGATGATCTGGAGCACAAAACGGTTTGTTTCCTGTCATTTCTGTCTGCAAATTTGTCAAAGATAAGACAAAATTGCCTTTTTCCCCCCCTCTCCAACTAAATGATGAGATAAATAATGTTCTGTACTAATGACCCTTAGAAAAAGAAACCCATTAAGAGATCGATGAATGTTAAATTAACATTAAATATATTTCCACCTGTGTGAGTCATTAAGAGAGGATTAATTCTCTGGAAATGATTGCGTAAACTGCAATTAATTAGTGCATAACTAATTGCTTTGTAAGATATCAACTTCATACTTCAGAAGGTAAGCAGTGCATTGTAAAATAACAGGCCTGCAGCACAGTACATATTTTAAGCACAAAACTAATGCCAATGCTTAGTCTTCATAAAGAACTTTAATTAATGACAGTTTAAGCTGTTGATGACTCATCATCATTTTGATTATTATTAATAATTTGACTTCAGAACCCTGAGCAACCTTCTTGGAAGACTGGTAATCTACCATGGTGTGTTTTTACTGCTCCTTTGTTTACAAGTTTATAATACTGAAAAGGTAAGGCTTACCTGGTTTTCTTGTTTCTAGGAATACTCCCCACCCCTTTATCCAACAGGAAATCAAGTTACGTTGGCAGACCTTGGAAGCCCGTTTGTCTTGGACCTGGCAGCGTGAATCTGTCTCTAGAGCTGCCGTCAGTCTTAAACGTCTCCAGTCGTTTCTTTTAATCCGCTTTCTTACAAACAGGAAATGTGGTTCAGGCTTTTACAGCCTCACTAGCAAACTGATGGGCTCCTTCAGTGTTTGCCTCCAAGAGAGGAATGAAATATTTATGTGTGCATTTGCATTTATTATCCACCACAGAAGAGCATGTACAGGACCATTAGTTCCATTTTAAGTGATACAAACCTACTTTTGTAATAGTTATATGAGACCTATACTCTAAGTCTTCCTGCTTCTGATGTCATGTTGAATTCAAGAAAAGTATTTAGATACCTCTCAAACTGAATTACAAAACTATTTACCTAGAAGTGCTATTTGACTCTTTATCTCTTGAGGTTTCTAAACCAAGTCTGAAAGTCCATCACTGAGAAAGCCTACAGTTTAGCTGAAACAGGATTCAGAGGCATGATGCAGAAATTATACCGTTGCCAGCTTTGGAAGGTCAGGTTAGGATATTGTAATATGTTTTCTCTATGCTTATAAAGTTTATGAATCTGGGTCTACAATCCAGAGCAGTTGGATTGAGAGGGAAAATCTGTGGTGGCTTACTGTGTGTATTTATCTTTAAAATTTAATGAAGCATGCCGGTGTTCGGGTAGAGAAGCCATTTTATTCTTGGAATGAGAGTAGCTTCTTCTAGAGGAAGCTTGCACTCTGAGGACTGTCAAAGCAGCTTTCTGTTAAATTCTGAGGTTTTGGGATGGATTTTTTGCAGAGCAAATGGGTTTTATTTCCAATTATGCACAATATAGAAGCACAAAGGGTTTCTTAAGAGAAAAAGTGAATCACATGACTACGTCTGTCTTTTTGGAACATGTGCAATGTACATTGAAATAGCCCTCAGTGTAGTCTTAAGGAGCAACGTAAAACATTGCTCTTCAAGAAAGGCTCTCGATATGAGAGAAAATATCCGTTGCAGTATATATCCATTTGGGATGTAACTAATTCAGAATATTATTTTTACATTAGCTGCTTTAGATCAATGCTTGAGAAATAATTTACTGGATTAGCATCTTATTTGAAAATGAAGGAGCAGGTTAGTCTTGATTAATAAAATATACCCTTCCATTTGTGTCCAAAAGTGATACAGACTCTTAACTACTCAGAGCTTTATCATAATGAAGTGAGTTGATGAGGAGAAATTAATAATAAAATACTGAAAATGGTGGCAATTCTTACACTTTATACCTTTTTGAAGTTGTAATTATCATGATGAAAAATTGCATGAGAAGCGACACTATATTAAAGTGAACATAGCTTTGGCATTTGTCAGCAACTGAATTTAGACACCCCACTCATAAATATGGGTAGAATCAAAATGTCTTGTTGTTAAACCAAAAATCATAGAACCATAGGGTGATTTGGGTTGGAAGGGATCTTAAAGATCATCTAGTTCCAACTCCCCTGCCATGGGCAGGGACACCTCTCACTAGACTCTCAAAGCCCCATCCAGCCTGGCCTTGAACACTTGCAGGGATGGGGCCTCCACAACTTCCCTGGACAACCTGTTCCAGTGCCTCACCACTCTCACAGTAAAGAATTTCTTCCTAATACCTAATCTAAATTTACCCTCCTCCCGTTTGAAGCCGTTACCCCTCATCCTATCACTACACTCCCTGATAAAGAGTCCCTCCCCATCTTTCCTGTAGGACCCCTTTAGGTACTGGAAGGCTGCTATAAGGCCTGCCCAAAGCCAGCAGGCGTGCATGGATGAACGAGGAGCTCCTGGACAATCTCAAAGAGAAAAAGGAAGCCTACAGAGGGTGGAAGCAAGGACAGGTAGCCTGGGAGGAATACAGAGAAATTGTCCAAGCAGCTAGGGATCAGGTTAGGAAAGCTAAAGCCTAGATAAACTTAAATTGGCCAGGGACATGGAGACCAAAAAGCATGGGTCCATCGCATTTCACTGAAAACCAAGTTATAGAACTAGAGCTCCTTTCAGTAAGTGGTGCGTTCTATGATCTGTAGTCTAAACTGTGTCTCTAAGCAGGGAAGAGTTCCAGTTTTGTGGAGACTGCAATTCATACATTTGAAAGCAAAGGGGTTGTCACGAGCCTAGGGAAGGAGAAGGACTCGGCCATTTATACCTGGTGTAGCAGATTTAGCAGTTCCATGTTGTAGGATCAAGCGACCAGAAGAGGCCATCTGATGAGAGTATGCATCCCAAGAGGAAGCCTCTTGTTAAGGAAGGATCTTAAGAAGGAAGATAAGAACTGAGAGAGAAGCTGGAGAGTGCGGGAGATACGCATTGTAAAAATGGGGACAGTTGCTTAGTTTCTCAGCTAAGAGCATGAGGAGTAAATCTGAGATCTGCAGAGGATTCAGAATGAAATGCTTATCATCCTGAACAAGAAGCTTACAAGGAATAAACTCCATTGGAGATAATTAGGGGCATAATGGAAAGGTGAACACTGAGAGTACAGCAGGGGATTTCTGGGTTTGTAGACCTGGTGGTGTATTAATAAATCTGCTCTCCAAGAGCAAATCATTGTTGTTCAGTATCAGCTTTGACTAGCTGCAGAAGCGAAGTCCATTGCATTGGACATGAGCTTGGTATGCTATTTTGGGCAGCCTGCAACAGACTGAAAACTCTGTTAGGTAGCAAGAAATTATTCACTGCAGACTGTAAAATCCATCATGAATATAAAAGACTTCTTGCTTTGCTTTCTTGTCCGTTATCTCTGTGCTACGTTAAAAAACTTAGTGAGTGAGTTGTCTGCTTAAAGTGCTGTTATTCAAGATAATAAAGACAAGGACAAATTGTGCCTAATTTTAGAAAGACAGAACATAAGGTAATGATACTCCATCCACATCTATCGTGTACAAAGGCATTTCCTCCTCTTTTGAAAGTCCCCAAGCTATAAAATGCTGGGTCCATATTCTGAGGAAGTATCTTTGACTGCTTAGCTACTTATGTGATCTTTAGGAAACATATGCTGCTGGTGTCTCCAAGATAAGAATCTATGTCAAATGGACATCTGACTTGGCTGGGAATAGCTCTTGCTATTTGAATTCTTGGAGAATGTAGATGGAGTACTATTGAATATTGATGTGCACGGATGAATATGAAGGAGTAAGTATGTGCTCAAATGGACTCAAACAAACAGTACTGTTTGGCAGAAGACTTGGATGATCAAGTGAAGCTGACAGAGACCACCTGATGAAGTGAAAAAAAAAAAAAGAACTTATAAAGTGGTATTTTCTTTGTTGTTTTAGGGAAAGACAAGCAGAAGAATCTGAAGTAGACATGAAAGACAATTTTACATTTGGAAGGGAAGCCATACTTAGGAACCGAGAGGGCGAATGTTGAATTTTTTACTTCGAGCTTAGCTGAGTCTTCCTAAGCTTGATGTTAGTGAAGAGAAAGGAGGGGGCGAAAAAAAAAAAGAATAAGCAGTACATTATGGATGGGGGTGGGGGTGTGTCTTAAAAATGTGTGGTGCTGTCTACAGAATGGAATAATTAGAAATCCTAGAAGTGCCTGTGTTAAGTACTCATGATCTAGGAAATGGTAACTCACACTTACCATGAAGTTCCTTAAACTTGTATGTTTACGCATCTATGGTATATACGGAACTGGAAGGTTTACACTCCTTTTTGAGGAGGGAGATATGGGGCAGCAGCCCAAACATGTTAGCTATCTATATCAAATTTCTGTGATGAGATCGCAAACTGTTGCCTCAGAGCACAAAGCTTATGTAGTTCCCCCAACAGAGGAGGTCAGGAAGTTTCCAGAAGCAAGACCATTACTAGAATTTTTATATTTAAGGTGCTTTTCTGGTTCTGGGTGAACCTTGCCAGGATGGAATGTTTTTACTGTAGTTGCTTAAAAAGGTAACAATCCTTAGCAGGTCCTAGCAGTCTCTTCCAAGCCTGGAATTTGCTGTATATGACTGGAAACCTCAAGGAGCAAAAAAAAAAAATTCTGCCTTATTGATCTGAAAGTCACTTCAGAGTTTCTACTTTCCCTTTCCTCCACCCCAAGAAATCAAAAAGCCCTCTTGAATCCTTCCTCTTTGTTTTCAAAGAAGAAAGTCTTTGCCATCCCGCTGAAAGAAGACTTCTAGGGACTGCCTTAACTGTTACTTAGAAAATGGGTATTAAAACTAAACATTATGTTTTTCAATTGTAGCTGGAGAAAACACAAATTTAACAGGCTGATTTGGCACAATGCTGCAATCCATTTGACTTGATAAACCTGCATCTCATATTACTTAAGAAGTCAATTAGTTCAGTATATTTTTGCAATGCATGTGTGTTGCCAGCAAGCTGGACTTTTCTAAGACCACAGAATGCATGTTTATTCTACCTTCCTGAAGTGGAGATAAATTGCTCAGCTGACAA
Source organism: Chionis minor (assembly GCA_013398295.1). NCBI lineage: Eukaryota > Metazoa > Chordata > Aves > Charadriiformes > Chionidae > Chionis > Chionis minor. The sequence continues at coordinate 689,218 of VZSF01006466.1, forward strand.
CAGAATCAGACCTCAAATGCCTACTTTCTCTATCACTACTGAAATTACAACCTTTCTTTGAAAAATGATGCCATTTTCTACACGGTGTAGTGGAAACCCCCTTGCAAAGAATGAAAGAGAGACTGTTTGTAGTAGAAGTCTTGAAAAGTATAGGTATTCCTGCAAGATGTAAATGACATTCCTGTTTGAAGTGGGAATATATTTTTAATCATGGATCCTCTTAGGATTTGTTGGGGAAAGTAACTACAACAGAAGGGCTTTGAGGGGGGCTTACGCTGAAGTGGAGTCCGCTCTGGTTCTAACCTCACAAACATATCAGAGAAGTAGAACAACTGTTCTTTTAAGCTTAGCACGTGTCTCTCTGCTTAGATTGCAGGTGCAGACCTGGTGCTCCTTGTGTAGTGCACATAAATGAGCAACAACGCTACAGAAGAGAGGTTGGCCTGAAATAGCTGCTAGGAAGAGCGGCGCCTTTCAAGCCAGCCTCAAATGCTCTTCCGATTCCTATAGCGTATTTTATAGTTGATGATAAAATTAAAAAAAAACAATCAGTGTCATTTGTGTGTTGTAGACAAAGTCCTGAATTTCAGTTTTACTTAAACCACTGTTAAGCACAATGCTATCTCATTAACTGTCCCTGAAATTATGGCTGCTATTACAAGCAGTATCATAGGTTTCCTGTGGGGAAACCACAGGGGGTTTTTTCCGAATGCTACAAAACCTTATTATCAAGGACTGCAAAGAGAAAACTTCTTATCTTGGTAATTCTGCACGGTCAAAATTTCCATTGAAGGCTAACACTGCACACTTGTGCAGCTTTGGGTGGGGTGTTTTGTCTTGCGTGCTGCGAGATAGCTGAGCAGTCTCTGCACGACTAGCAAAGAGAAAACAGAACAGATGCCACTTCACCCAAAACCTGCAAAAGCAAAGTGCGGCCTTTCCATTGACTTCAGTGGATTTTATTTTCTGTTCAGACAGACGCTGTACCCTGAGAGAGATGTAATCTCTGGTGGCATTTCTTTCAACAGCCACAAGAAGATTGAATTTCCTATTGAAGTTGCTGTAATCCACTTACCTGGTTTTAGGATTTTTGTAATTCCCCTTATACAAAGAGTGTGGTAAAATTTTTTCCCGTCGGCAGCCAAAGACCTGATCCTGCAACTATTCCTCATGTGAGACACCCTAGTGAAGCCAGTAGGCCCCCACTCTGTATTTAGTAGCAAGCTCGCAAATCTGTCAAATTCATTTGAACAAAGTGCAAGAAGAATTTGTCAGCAAAACAGCAGCCCTTAAATTACTGAGCTTGTGGTTTTAAAAGTTGCTTGAGACTACCACAAGCATGTTCGTGGGGTTCAGTTGAAGCTAGCCTAGAAAACCCAAACTCATGTATGAGGCCTGGAGCCTTGCGGACAATCTCCCCAAATAGTCTTAACTCCCTTGCTACAACACTAAGGCTAAGCTAATAAACCTGACCTCACCTGTGCTCATTACTGAAGTGATTAAACCAGTTCCGGTTCTGTGGTGTATCCTTTAACCAGCTCAGCCTTCATAGTGGGCTTTCTCATCTGTTGCTTCGAGCTTAAGCGTTTGGATAGGAGAATGTTAGAAGCTTGTTCTCTCTGCTGCGGTGAGTTAAATTTGCTCTGCTTTGAGTAAAGTGTTCTCAAATACAATTTTGAATGAAAATAACCTTTGCTTTGAGTGAAACAACACCCTGCACTCTAGTGAATGACTGGCACTGCAGCTAATGAATTGTTGTAACTCAAGCTGCTGTTTCTGCATTTGAACTCTAAGCCTCTTCTACCGCTCCTCCAAGCCTGTGTTATCACAGCATGGTTCACGTTGGGTCTTAACCGGACTTTGGCCTATCCCGCTTCTGGATACAACAGAAGTTCTGAGCTGTTTAAAAGCTGCTGGAGACCTAAGCTGGGCTGTCTTGTAGGGGTTCTTGTTAGAAGTCAGACTCTGTGGTGTATGTGTCTGCTCCTACCTCCTTTTGCTGTGACAATGCAAGTAAAAAGCATTTGCACAACTTTGTTTTCTCCTCTAACATTCTTCCTGCATTTTATCCCTGAGGGACACTGTTCCCCTAACATGACGCAGTTACCAGAGGGCAGCAGGAGAACCACAGCACTGGGAGTCAAGGGATGCGTTCTGTTCACGCACACATCTGCAAAGGCACAAACAGTGATGGGGAAATAAAAAAATTCATGAGCCTGCCTTAACTTAATCTCTGTTATTGCATATATTTACCAATAAGCCAAGGTATTTAGCTGCAGTGCAGCCGATCAACCGCTTAGATCTAATTAGTGAGCATGTAGGTTAAGATGAAGGTTTGAAATAATACCTGTGAAGCTAACTCTTGAAAAGTGGTGAGTGATGCATTGGAGTAGTGAATTTGAACTGAGTCACTCAACTACTGAACCTTTCAGCTTAACAGTGTTGTGGTTGCATCTCTATTTAAAGAAATACCTCGTGAGCAGATAAAAGGGCTCGTCTCACCACGCTTACGGCTGTTAGAACATTGTTTTCTTACTGTTTCCTGTTCAGCGGTGCATTTGGGCACAGCAAAGTGTGTGCTAGTTTCCTTGTAGCATAAACTGCCAGTGACTTGTTAGCATTTGCAGAAAGTAAGAGCACAGGTGCGTGGAAAATGGCTGTCTTGTCCCACAAAATGTACGGCGATAAGGGGATTGTTCTACATTGACATGCACAATTTCGCATTTCTCAGAGGCCAAAATAAATGTTATATATGTTAAAGGTGGGTTTTTTTGGACGTGGCAGTCTTGGGTTCAAGTTTCTGTGTGGAGAAGGCAGGACAGGGACCAAACTTCTGTCTCCGTGAGATAGCTGAAGAATGCAGCCGTGGACCCTGTTAGGTGTCGTGGTGGCCTTGCTGTCACACACAAATGCTGCATCCTCAGTGGGAGGAAGTTTTCCCAACAGAAGTGTCGTGGCACATTTCACTAAGCTTCCTGGCTAACAAACTCATGTTCTCTCAGAAGAATGTCATTGCTGAAAAACTGATCTAAGCAAGCTCTCTTGTTGCTACTTCAGATTTATAAACTAGCAGAATAGTCCCATTATTTTGATTCTTGCTTTGTTTCTAATCTAGGGTACCATGGTCTGTCTTTTTGTGTCCCATGCATAGTAACTCTTATTTTGAGTCTATTTGCCTAAGAAAAGTGCTTTTCTCTTGCATGGAAATATGCTACTTAGGAATATTTTTTGTCGTCTTTTTTGTGTGTGTGCAGCTCCCACTTCCATAGTTGATGCTTAGGAAAGAGTTGCTCTACATGCTATTATTGGCACACCTATATTCTTGCTATCCTGCTTAGTCAGTACTTTATTTGTAGCACTGTCCAGGGATGCAGAAATATTTGCAAGAGTGGCTTCTCTCCTTTCATAATCTAAAGAAAAAAATTCCATAACCTTTAAAGGTGATAGGCAATTGTGTGATTTGATTGCTCTTTAGAGATTTCTGTTGAGATGCTGGTTTAACTGATGAATAAACAACGTACATCCTTCTACATCGCCACTGATATACACGTATGTGTAGGTTCAGCTCTCTATGTCAGATATGACCAGGTGGAGCAAAGACGTTGTGACAGGGATGGGAGTGAATGACACCAAAGCTGCCAGCAGTGGGCCCTCTGCATGGGCACTGCAGAAATAGATAGCACTTCTCTCTTTAAAACTAGTTGTGGGTGTAGCAGAAAGTGTGCTAAAACTACTTAGCTTGTAGAATACTCTTGAGGTAATGCTCCACGGCTGCTGAAAAGAAAGGCTCTTCTAAACAGAGTTCAGAAACTTGATCACAACCTGGGTATTGCAGCTACTTGGGGAGAAAAAACTTGTGGTAAACGCTGACCATTCTGGTTTGCGGCTTTCTCCTACTGAATGCTTTTATTCTGTGTTTGAAACATACTCGTCATGGCTTTACATTGTGGGACATTTCACAGAGGGTCATTAATCCCACAGAGATGGCAGGTTCTGACTTGCCTGGCACCGGTTTTCCTGGAGTTGTGCTACAACTCGGTAGCAGTAACAAAACTGCAGAGTGCTAAGAGTAACTGGAATTTTCTCCATATGTATATATGATTGCTTTTCTTTTAATCATTATTCATGTCCAGTACACATCAAAAATTTGCAGCGATAACACTGTTGAACAAACGCGCAGCATTTGTTTGACAGGCAAAACCCAGAGTTTCTTTCTCCACAGCTAGAGGCTAAGAAGGTTCTTTTAAAGAAACTGTTGATAGCTTTTTTTTTTTTAATTGAGAGAAAAGGCCTCTGACTGAGACCATTTGTAGCTCACAAAGGTTTCTATTTCACTAGTTAAACATGTATAATGTGCATGATTCATACGCTAATGCTGCCACTTGATGCTTTTTTTTCCTGATATCATATAATGGAATTCTGTATCTTAATGTGCCCATCCGCTCAGCTTAGGCAATGCTGAAATCCACAGAGAAGCTATACAGAAATGAATGTCTATTGAAGCCTTTTTAAGGCTTGATATAAAAGACTTCTTACAGGCCTGTCTATCCTTGAAACATATCAAAACACTTTATAAAGTGAAATCAATAAATGCCATGCGTCATACACAGCATGATTTGCAGTCAGTCCTGATACAGAATATACCTCTTACCCAGCAGCGATCTCTGCAAGATTGTTAAAAGCCATGATGGAAGGATGCCATCAAGTGAGGAATGCAGGTTGGCTTCTCCTGACTAGAGGAAGTAACACACAATTTCCTTCATACACTAGAGGAACTTTGTGCAAACAGATCTATGGTACGTGTCCAGAGTCTGGGCTCTGAATTTGACCTGAGCACTACTATATTTGCAAGTTCAGACCTCCAATGACTTACTGAGACCACTAATTCACATCAGTAAATTCAATTCAGTGCTGAAACCACTAATTTAAGCACAGGTGAGATCTGGAGATTTAAGGCATTTAAAGCTAAATGTGTCCAGGTTTTCAGGAAGGACATTATACTGGGACTTCTAAAATTCCTGGAGCGAGGGAGTTTTTACCCTGCCTAGCAGGCTTGTGTTTTATAACATGACTTGAGTATCACTTAAGTAATATTACCCTATGGTTGTAGAGAGCCTGACAAAGTTACTATGAAATACTACCTGTACTTCTCACTTTGATGCCTGTGGTTTTGCAGATGCCATACTGATGATTTAGATGGTTAAATTTTAAGTTTGGAGAAGCAAAGGAGAGGAGCAGAGCAAGCAGTACTTACAGTGCTATCGTTGTATGTCTCTGCTTTCCTCGTGTGACACCCGCTGCTTTGACCATCCTGGCCCTGAGGTGGGTGAGAGACTCCTCCTGCCCTGGGCTGCACAGTTAGTAGTTTGCCATGGGCCGGCTACGTTTTGACCACTGTCTTTCCTGACATGACCTGCCTCCCTATCCGCATTGCGGGGCTGCAGTGTCTCTCCTGCACTGACTGGGGAGCTGTAAAGCTCTACCGACAGTGAAGCATGTGATGGGAGACAGCTGGGTAAGGTTGTCTTGCCCCATATGAGAGACTTGACAGCACCAACAGGAGGAAGAACAGAGGCTTGTCTGCACACATGCGCCTTCAGCAGCATGGCACTGCTGCCTCCTATTAGGAGGTGGAGGGGAGGGCACGCAGATCTTTAAAACTTACAAAATGCTGGCCAAGTAGAGAGATGTCAGCTATGCAATTAATACTTCTTAGAGTGAACTAGTTTCTCCAGTGGTCAGAGTGATCCTGTATTACTGAACTGCAGGGTTATTTTGTACAGATCAGCCGTATCCCTCACTCCCCTCACCAGCACTCTGAGGCTGCTGGTTAATTGGCAGCTGCCTTGCTGTAGCTCAGAGATGAAGATGTTTGTTATCCTGGAGTGGGATCAATAACTGTGCTGCTTTGCTTCCAATGTCTGTGATTTCTGGCAAGCGTAAGGCCTTTTCTGATATCTTAACCCAAACTACGACTTAATTAGAGGATTTTAAAACGATCGATATGGCCATCTGTTCTGTGCGAAGACTTTCTTATGATGATAAGCTGAGCAGCCAGAACTTCGGATCCTTACAGCAGGCACCTGTGTTAATTTGGAGAGCTTTTCAAGCTCTTTCCTCTCTGTTGTGTTCTCCCCTCATCTTTCTGCTTTTAAGCACAGAACCAGTCCTGTGCCTTCAGCATGAGCTTGAGTCTTTTCCCAGTGCCAGTGAATTGTCCCATCCTCCTTTGTTTCCATTTCCTCCTCCCACCTCTGTGCAAAGGGTGGCTTATCTTGAGAGAGCAGACCATGGACTGAAAACAAACCAATATATAGGTGCAGTAAACGGCAGGTCAAGATACATAATTCAGTTTACCACAGCAGGGTGGCATTTCTGAGACAGGTGTTTAAGGTACAGAAAGGGATTTTTCTGGGCTATCAGATACATGGCTTCTGTGGGGAGAAAAGTACTGGGGTTTGGCTTGCTTCGTTAGAATGGCAAACAAAAAAGCGGAGTTCACAGAGTGCCAAAGCCCTATTTAACTTCATGCCGTATTCAGCGCTTTCTCAAGGTGAATATTCTAGCTCAGAAAGAAATCGTGAAAATGCAGACTGAGGCAGCAAGTTCCTCAGGCTCTGTGCCTGCTTTTCAGCAGCACATTTTGAAGTTGAATGCCTTTGCTCTCAGGAAATTCCTCAGGTTATGGATGCCTGAGTTTAACGATGAACCTGTTACATCAAAGACTGAATGGGAGCATGGGTCTTGCTGGAAAGGGCAACTGGGTAACACTGCAGGGAAAAGAGAGGCAAGATTTAAGATGAGGAAGAGATAAGGAATAAAGAAAGAGATGTGTGAGAAAGACACAGGGCAGAGCTTGAAATCATTTCAGTAAAGGACAGATAGCAAAGGTTCCCATGATGTGGGCCATGCTTCTTTAAAGTAGCCAGAGGCATTGAGCCTTGGATGGTGGTAGTTACGTGTCCTTGAAATCTATGGGAGGCCTGCTGCAAGAGCAAAACTGAGTCCTGACATAAGGACTGTGCTGGGGGGGGTGGGGAAGCAGGGAGGTTGGAAGCGGGTGATGGACATATAAACCGTGTCCATTTATGTGGGAAAATCTGTTGACTCTTGCCACTTGAGAAAGACTCATGTTCCAGCTAGATCCTTCTGCCCCTCACCTGCCCTGGGGGAAACACTCGACCTCCTGTGGAGGGCACAGAGCAGGCTCTGTACACAGGGCAAAAGACTAACAACCAACAAAAAAAACAGAGCAGCTTTTCTGGGTTCAGAAAGAAAACAGCTGTGGAGGAGCTAATTCTTGAGGATATCTTAGTCCTCTCCATGTGGTTTGTTGTAGGTTACCTTCACTGCCAGAGATGAAAAGACTCATTCTTAGGTCTCTGAAGAATAACACCCCAAGCAGGTGTAGTAGATGTAACAGATAGCTCCTTGGGCTTTTGGGGCCATTTGGGGCTTTGGTTTGTTTTTTTCTCTGGTGGGAAAGGTGATTGACAAGCTCTGCAGTGTATTGCTACCTCAGTGGTGTCAGTGCCACTGTTTGTGGTTTGTGGTCTTACTGCTATTGTCAAGGGCTGGATGCATTTCGTGGTATAGGTTTATTTTTAATAAATCCAGGTCACTTCATACCACACATTGTCTTTAGAGCAACTTCTAGCACCAGACTCATGAAAAAATGAATGCCAGTTGTGGAAGGCTATAGACTTAAACAGCAACTAGGAAAGGACAGAGAGTCCTACACAGTACTGCGTCATTTATAGCCCTTTTATGTAAGTGTGCCCACTTGCTTGATTTACGTGTGTGTATATTTGGACTTATTTTCCTCCTATTATCCCAGAAATTGATTCTGTTTCATCATGCCTCTGAGGCTATTTAAAGACTGTGTGGTAGTCCATCACCTGCCTGAGTTACAGTGAGTACACTGGAACAAATGCCCACATGCTCCATTTCCAGAGGACAAGGGCATCTGTGCCTGCCTGCAGAGATGAGGACAGCACGTTCTCCCACTAGCTGGACCATGAATGCCTCTGTTCCAGGGATCAGAAAATGGGCTGGTGTTCCCATGGGTTTCCCAGGATGTATCCTCCCTCATTCTGCACTTGGATATTTTATCTGAATGTCACGGTTTGGGGTATTTGGGCTTGTGGTAGCCTAATAGGAGTAAGTGATGTGACAGAAGCGTGCAGGGTGCTTTTGATGTGTCTCCAATGTGTCAAATTTCTATGCTGGCTCTAAACACTGTGCACCCACAAGCACTGTGTTTGGGCTTTGTCAGACATGGTGTCACTCTGCCACTCGGCGCGTTCCTGCCAGGATGACCACGGACACAAGCTCAGAGATGCCTTCAGCAGCACTTACGAAGGAAGGATCACATTAGTATTTACTAAGTGGTACCCTTCTGGAGAGGCATAGAAATCCTACATGTTCTCTGACTCTTTTAGTTATTTACCATGACAGATTAATCTAAAGTTCCTGGTTGAACCCATTGAGCGCTAATATGATTACTGTCCAGCCACTTTAGAGGGAAGAAGGCCTGGCAATTTCAGGAGACGAAGAGGGGGCTGGTGGAAAAAGATTTCACTCCCGGGCATGCGAGTGCGATTTCTCAGAAGCAACCTGCGATGGACTATAAAGAGCGCCATCTACTGATGCAGAAGGAAATGAAACATTTGTATACAAAGGGGGTTTTGGTTTTTTTTTTTCCTTTTCCTTCTCCTTAGCAAGATGTTGGTGGCTTTCTGAATGTGGGCTTTAATCTGGATTTTGTTTGTCGGTAACAAGATATTCTAACTATTGATTGCCCTTGCTAATGGTGCCGATAGAGAAGATGATGTGTTTTATCTGACATGGTCTGTTCTGTCCGTCTTCAGTCTCAGCAAGGAGGGGCCCTAGTTATAACCCTTGCTACGCGTAGATATGCCTGTTGAACATACCAGCTGCCTGCCTAATCTTTATTGTCATGGCAGTTTCTTTCAGTATCAGTTTAGAAAAGCACGTCGAGCTTCCACAGACTGTCACGGTCTCTTTCCAGTGCCAGCTCTCCTCAGCCTCCTGGCTGAAAGCTAAGTGATTTGTGACAACCTCACCCGACAGCTTTATGTTCTCCATGCTGGAAACACTCCACAAACTTCAGAGACTTCATACTGACATCGGTTTTTTTGTGCATGGGAGTGACCTATAATGGTCCTCTTGCTATAAGCTCCTGGGCAGACTGCACTGTGTTCGCCCTAGAAATTTGGCATCATCTTAAAATGTGGAAAGTGTTTCTAGAGTATCCATTACCTCTGTGGATCTTGGTCAGCCTGACTTATCCCCCTCTGCTATGGAGGAGTATCTGTATTTTCAATCTTGTGTCCTCATTGCTAAGTGGTTCTACATTATCAGGGCCTCTTGTTCAGTGCCAGAATGAGCATGAAGTTGAATTATTCAGAATCCCTAATTCCTGAATTTAAAGCATTTGCCTGAGGACTCTTTTCTGGGGAGGAGGGTGAGTACATCACCCTTGATCTAAAAAAAAGTTCATATTTAAAGATGTTAGAAGCTTCCTTAATCATTCTGGTTGGAAAAGTTTGCCTTAAGTGAGCTCTGACAGGAACAATGAGACCTGCACAGATACCTGGGTCTCATACGTTGTAATCTCTCTGTCCTGTTACTGCCTGATGATATATGAAGAAGGAGCACGGCTTTGCTTCCTATTTTACAGAAGCACAAGACTGCCTCTTTTGTTGTACACCAGCACCACTTAGTGCTGAGATGTTCCAGAGGTCACTAATGGAAAAATAAGTTTTATACATGTTGGTATTCAGTTTCTAAGTGAAGACCAAGTTCATGAGGCTTTGTGTTATAGGTAAGTTTGTGGGAGCATGTAACGATTTTTTTTGTTCTATCTGTGCGCTCTCTTCTCTCCCCTCCCTCACTTCATACAGCTTGTAGCATTTTTTCCTACTCTTAGCAGTATATCTGTGAAGTGCACAGTTTATGCACTGGAATCTAGGGTACAGTTCATTTCTTGGGCCACCCCTAGACGCAGCAACTGCTGCAGTTACAAATTTAAAGATTCTGGATGTTCTCCATCTCGAAGTTTCTGTGACCTCTAATGGATACAGACAGCTTGAATAAAGTCAGAACATAAACAAGGGAGAGAAAATATTCGACTGGTTATTGGCGGAAAAACCCAAAAGTGAACTTTTGGATAGTGAAGTGCTACCAGCTTTGGGTTTTTTTCCCCTCCATTGATCAGCTGGTTTGGTAAGAGGGATTTTCTTCATACCTTGTTTTACAGAAACAGAGCAATGTGTTGGGTTCAGTTTAGTGCAGATGGGGGGGGGGGGGGGGGGNATATCTATTATCTCTAAACTAGGGAGAAAATCAGATCTAGAACCATAGTAATATCACACATGTCGTTTCCTGGGAGGAAAGGAGGAAAAGGGGCAAGTAAAGCTATTCTGAAACATTCAGCTATTCTGAACGGGTTCTTCCTGATGTCAGGGGAATGTAAGATTTGAATGAAACTACTGCTGGCTCCCTTTGCCCTGACTCAGAAACAATCATGAACAAAAGGAAACACGTGAGACTTTTATGCATCATAAGCTTATACCAGCTGACATTTTTGTCACCTTACCTAATTAAATATGACACTAGAAATACAAGCACAAGATATTTCATAGCTGATTATTTCCTTCATTGTTGCAGACAGCATTTGATGGTCACTTCTTGACCAAGTGCAGATCAGCTAATGCTTGTTTGCAAACAGTAGTCGCCAAAGCAAGACTGGAAGAGTGCACACAGGCCACCCAAACAGAGCTCTCCTACATCATAATATTAGGGAATGGAAAGTGTTGTTTGTGGCACACCAGGTTCTAAATGTTTGGACAATGTCCAAAGGGTTTGATTGCAATTTTCTGAAGTACAAATAATCTTCAGTGTCCTCTCCAAAACCTCCTTGGCCTGGTACCAGTGTGTAGAAAAAAACAGCGGAGTACAGACGTGGCAGCTGCAGAAAGACAGCAAGATCTTTGCGATCAGGGCATAGGAGAAGCAGAGACTCCTCTCATTTAGTGTGCAGAGCAGTCACACATCAGTGAGGGACTAGGGTCTAAATACCTTCAGCTAGATGAAAAGTACCTTCAAGCTGATGAAAGCACTACCTCTTTTTATTTCAGTGTGAAGGGAAGGATATTCAAAAAAGACAGTATCTCCTCGTGGAACAGCCCTTATGCTTGTGTCATTCTCTCTTTAGACCTCTTTTTGACTATCATCATACCCTTTGTTTTACATCCAAGAGTGGGGAAGTGCAGAGATACAATTGTGTGAAGTCTCTAAGTTTGTTAGTTATCTGCCAAGTATCTGCCAAAGCCTGCCAGACAAAGGCATCATTTGTTTGCTGTGTGCTCTATTTAAACTATTTTCTTATTTCATTGTAAGATTCATTACAAATTCCTGTTCACTTAGCAAGTGAATTGAAAGAAGACTTTGTTGCTTCTTTGTTCTATACTAAATAATTTGGTTGTAGTAACTGTTTTGTCCAGTAAAGAAAATCAAATGGAGGATTGGTGAGAGATTCCATAGCTAGAGAAGTCCAATGTTCCACAACAAAATATATTTAGGACTAGAAACTGGTCTCTAGATTGGATAGAAGACTTTGTGGTCTGTATTGCTTTTTGCGATGAGTAATGCAGCTATTGTATCTTTGCATACTGACTGGCAGAAAATAATAGTATCATTTAATTTTAAAAACTGTTTCATTTTCTAAAAAAAATTGGGTAGGTAAAAAAGAAAAGCACGTTTGAGGGTTTTTGCTTTGTGTTTGAACTTTGTATCTCTTTCTTCATGTGTGAAACTCAGGCAGGTCTCGCAGCAGAGATTATGCTTTAGGCACAGCAGTGTGAAATAGTCTACTTCATGACACACTTTTTCTGGTAGAATTTGGGGGTTTGGCCTTGAACTACAAGGAAAGATTTAACCTGGAAGATATGACACTTTAACAGAGTAAAGCTAATCAGAAATATAAAAGTGTTCTAGCTGTGTATTTGTCATTTGCTACGTGCCGATGAGTCCACAAGACTTAAAATTTTGTCTTGAAACTTGAGTTTTCTCTAGGAAATACTTTTCTTGTATTGTAATCCTAGTCCTGGGAAGTTTTCGGAACATGTAAGATAGTGAGACTTCATGTCTTGTCTTGGTTTCAATGTTGCTTGTTTGTTTAGTAGTAATTCTAATAGTTTTATGCATATTTTCGTTCGTATCTGAGGCCAAAAAAGCCATCTAGATAAAATGAGCCCTGTCTCAAAGAATTCCAGGTTGCTGCCACACAAGAAGTTTGCAGAAGACTGATTCTTTAGTTGGATCTCTGCGCTGCCTAGGCAGGTGGTCCATGGTGGGGGGACAATTTGACCTTCCCATGAAGACCTGAGCTCCCCTGACAGCCCCAGTCAGAGCCCTGTGGCCACGTCCAGGGCAGGCTGGCAGCGTGGGTGCTGCAGGGGACACAACCGTGCCCTGCCTGGGACGAGTCGCTGGTGCCCTGCAGCCAGTTCTCGCTCCCACAGGTCCCCCAGAACCTTTGATGGAATGCAGGGTCTGTAACAGCTCGTTTCCTGGCTGGCAGAGACAGAGCAGAGCCATTTGCTTCTCATGTCTATCACAGGTGACCTTTACAGATGCATGTGCCCACAATAATGCCATTCTTTTGTGATTTTACCAGATTTTATGTTTGCCAATTTTGTATCTACCGCATGACAATATGAAAGGCAATGTGCACTTTTTTCTGTTTCAGTAACTTGACTAGAAAGCTCACAATTAGAGTTGGTAACAATATTTACAGTAAGAGTTTTCCACTAAAAGGTCAATTCAAATAAAATCTAAAATTTTCATTAAAAATTATTTTGATGTTTCATTTTGGAAAGCCTTGAGCAAATGTTTCTTGAAAGCTCTCCTGTTTTATCACCATTTCACAGTATATTTTTTCCCTTAAAAATTGTGGATATATACTACTGAATTTTCAGAATCTCATTTTAAACAGTTTAATTTTTGTCCCTTTTGGGGTCAATGCTTTTAGAAACCTTGAACTTCTTCAAAGGACGAAGTGTCTTGAGACTACAGTTAGTCAGACTGATGTGCCTTTACAGTGCTTAGCAGAACAGAAACCCTCATTTCAGTGGCACCCCCTGGCTGCTACTGCAACAAGTGCATAATCTGGTTGTAGCAAAAGCACTTGGGAAGAAAGTCAGTCAAATGCTCCTCTGAGTTTATTATCAAAACAAGTACTTATTACTTGGAGTGGGTCTAGAGGGGAAAATGAGAACACTAAATGGAACAAGGACTGAAGAGAGAGGAGGCTATGAAATGAAAATAATACATAAATGTAAGGGAAGGGGAAAAACACGTGGCAAGGAGCAGTAATTAGGGCAGCAAAAGATATATAGTCAAACAATGAGTAGCATTACCTGGATGAAAGGGGACACTTCTATAAAAAAAAGAGAACCCAAAAGTAAAGGGAAAGAAGGATTTGTATCACTGTTGAAATGAGATGTGAGGAGATGCAGGGAAAGTGTGGTGAATGGAGTAGGAAAGGAAGGTGAGTGGAGGAAGCAAAGGGAAATCTGTTGGTGCTTTAAGCAGGCTCGGGCAAGCACTCAGCGGGCTGGAATATTTTCATTTCTTTTCCTTACCTGCAGCAAGCAGCTCGCATGTTCTGTAGCTGGTTAGCACCTGTTGAGATGTCAAGTGGCTTGCTGAAGACTTCAGTGAACTGGTGTCAGCTGCCTTCTCGCTGTTCAAAATGCTGCCTGCCGCTGCATAGTGGTATTTCTCAACAAGCCTGGGAACACCCTAGTGGAAGAGGCTTTTATTGGGGCGGTGAGTAATGTGCCTAGCAATCAGCTTCCAGAGAATGGCTCTGGGACTCTCAGTAGGCAAGAACGGTATCTTGGACATCTCAAACGGATATGTGAGGCCAGATTCTGCATGACGTGTTGAACAGAGCTAGGCAATTTAGAGGACTTAGATAATGGTTAAGAAGATAAATGCCAAAGGTACGAGAAAAGGTCATTGACCTTTCATGATATCCAACCCTTGTTAGCAGCGCTGCTGCATAGTGAATAATCTAGGTTCTTCATCTTGGTTGCCTGACTGGCTGATAAACCCCTTTCAAACCTTTGTAATTCAAGCCAATACGATTCACCATACCCTCTTCAAATCTTAAGTCAGCCCTCTACTCCTATTGCCTATTTCAGCTCTGTTAGAAAAAAAGCGAGGCTAAAGCCTATGTTTAAGTTCCGTGCACAAATTAAAGGCTAGCTAACCATACTGTGCAGACTCCTTCCAGCAGTAGCTGAGCAGTCCTTTTGATAGCAAAAGCCGTGTGTGACAGGAGATGTGGTGCCTGGATAATTAATTTCCTCCTGAGGGTCTTGGTAGCATGGTTCCTATGGGGACGGGCCCCACATGAATACCTCTCAGCCAGTATCTTGCACTGTAGACTTTCTCTTTCTGACTCCTAAGAGTAATTTAGGTCGGGGAAGAGAGTGAGAAATCAGCTCCCTTTTGAGGGCCAGGAAGAAAGCAACTATAAGAGCTCCAAGTAAAGCAAGCTCGGACTCATTAACCAGGAGCTGCACAAAATATTTAGGGAGCTGCTTAGTGGGTGCATAAACTAACTGCTGGAGGAGATACCAGCAGCATCCATACAGAGAAGGGTTACCATGGCAATTCTAGGCTAAAAAATGGACCCGATTCAAAAGTCCTTCATTAGCGGGGTTTGTGAGAACAACATGTGAATCCTGCTTCCTCCTTTACACACACTTTCATTTTGAATGACAGTTTATAATGCAGAAGTAAACTGGCATGCGGCAGGCCCCAGGAAAACTGATGACAGGATGGCTTGAGTAGGACCTAGCAGGGCGAATGAATGTCCCCTTCAGCAAGCTGTTTTGAATGTAGAAAAGGTGGGATGTGATCCACTGAAATAACATACATTAGGGCATGTACTATAATTTCGGTTGAACTCGGCCATTAAGAGCTCTCATCATTTGGTCAGCGCTGGCAGCCCAGGGCCTAACTAGTCCTAGAACAGTTCTGTATATTCTTGTCACTACACTTTCAGCTCGGTGCTTCTTGGCCCCAGCACTTGCTTCGTTACCGTGCTACTGTAAGAGGGAGCACAAAGAGCAAACTCTCGCTTTTACCGCCAAGTGATCTTGGAACGGAGGTGCATTTGGCGAATGCTTGGGTTCACTTCTAGAGTTTCCCTGAAGCCTAAAAATACATGGGAGAGGAGGCGAGGGGGATTCATACATATCACATGGATACTGGAATCTGGTGTTAAAATGACAGTGGTAGATAAATTCCAGATATTGTGCAAATCCGCTACCCAAGCAGTGAACAGATTTGGAAATTCTCTGGCAGAAGGAAATGGCTTGTTTACCTAATCTGCTCCCTTTCTGCTTTGCAAGAAATATCTGCCATGTAACTGGAAATCTAAATAGGTAACTCAACCCATTTCTTCCTGTGTCGTCTTTTATTCCTTCTCATGCAAGTCTGTCTAAAGAATTGAAAACCTAGATGTGCGTATCCATATTTGTTTTGAATACCTAGCTTTTGTAATCTACTTCAACACAGAACTAGCTTACAAACAGATATTAGCTTACAAACCAATCAGGTATGTACGTGGTTTTGGCTTTGGTGGGTTTTTTTTTTTCTCACTTCAGGCAAAACCACTGCAAATTGGAGAATGTCACTGTGCTGAAAATGACTGAGGAGGACTTAGTTTTGATGATCATCTGACTTCAAAATGTGTTATGAAAAGTTCTATTTTAATACGCTTGCCTATGTTTTAAACTTCTGTGCCAAACAATTTTATTTCAAAGTTTTCACTATCTTGGACTAAAAGTTATTAATGCTTTCGGGAATCTTCCTTGGATTGACAAACAACAACATTCTCTTTTTATTTGCTTAAACTTTTGTGGCACTCTGAGTTTTCTGAAAGTCTTCCTATCCTAAATAAAAAAATTCAGTGTGCAATAAAATGCAGTTCCATGCAGAGCTATCTTTTCAGTAGGCTGCGCATGCTAGCAACAGTAGATTATCATACCTGGTAAATTCAAATCCCACATATGAGGGCAACATAACTCCTGTTTCAGTGTAGAGATAGACATTTAATGGATCCGTAAGAGTTATCTGTGTCTTGGTCTATCAGCTGTTATCATGCTAGATGGCATGCAGTGTGTCTAGGCTGTCATGGCTCCTCATCAAGTGACTGAGAAACAGATTGCTCCGTGACATCCAAGAGCAAACCTGTGTGGAAGATGACAGTATGGAGTACAGTCCATGGCATGGGATACGCAGGGTAGCTCCATCGGGTCCAGGTAAGTATGCAAATTCCTGACTACTTTTACAAGTGCTGACTAATATGAAACTAACAGTAATTACAGGAGCTGGTAGTTAGTTCTGGTGCTGGGTGCTGGCGAATAACGACGCATTATTTTAACAGGAGGGGAAAGAAAAAGCAATGATTTGTGGTATTCAGTGACAATTGCATATTAATGGATTGTCCTGCAAGGCGCTATGAGGTTGATCTATAATCACTGAGTATTTCTCTTGGTTTTTTAGCTATCTGTAAGAGCAGTAATACCTTCATAGAGGTACTACATATTGTTTGAAGTCAAATGGAAAAGAACATAGCATCTAATCAAAAGTGTTAATGAATGGAGGCATACTGAAAGAGAACATTCAGCTAGTACTTGAGCTGAATGGTAAGTCTGAAACAATATGCTGCTGTGAGAAGTGCCCACTGGATCATCTGGGTGGTCAGTGCAGCATGCAAATGATATTTGCACCCTTACTGCTTGAGGAGTTCAGATTGGGATTTCATTATTTTGACTGGAAAAAAAAACCAAAAACACTTGATGCCTTGTTAAGATTATTAGCTTTAGAGCACTTAAAAGGAAAGACAACTTTTTTTTGTTGAGATCAAAGAACAAAAACCACTCTGAAATCTATAAAATACTTCCATGTAGCTCAACATTTGCAATAAAATAACTAGTGCCTTTATATCTGTAAGACTTGGCGATCACCTTAATTCCAGGAAAGTAAAGTACCCTGTTGGCTCTGAGCCTGGCTTGCAAGTTGGTATACAAAATTAAATTCTAAGGCTCTCAAGAAAAAGCTAGTAAGGTTTATGCTACTTGTATGCAGTGCTAAATCAGTAGGGTTTTCAATACAAAATGCACTACATCTGTAACTTTCTTCGCAAGGTACAGGAAGAACAGGAGGAGAACATAATCATTATTTTAGTTCCAGATGATTCATCTTTCACTCTTGGTTTTCTAATATTCATGTCCAGATATATCAAAGTATCTCTTGATGGCTGTGAATCTGATCTAGCAGTTGGAGATTTTCTTTGAAGCTGGAAAGAACATAAAGGAAACATTAAGTTATTTAATGCATTATTTTATACTTGCAGTTGTAAAGGTCCATCATGGAGGACTTGGAGTTAGATTTTCTTGTAACTAAGTTATTACATATAAAATTTAGGCAAGGATGTTGAAGTTCCTGGGATGCCAGGAAGAGGAGTGCTCTTTTGAAAACTTAGGTGCTGTACATAAGTCACCATCAGTATTACATTTTTTGCCAAACATTACTGGGAAAGCATGAAAACAGAAACAAAGGACAATTTTTTTTAATATTCTAAATACTGTACGGACTACCCATATGACTATTTTGCACTTAAACTGTTCTGGACTAATATACATTTGCAAATATATACATATATATGCATGTACACATACATGTGCATTTCTTTACATTGCAGTTCTGTGTCAGGCTCCCAGAATAGCTCAGCTGTTTACATGCACAACCGCTATAATATTTATGTAAAATCTTGTCACTGTTATAATGTATGGTTTTTTCTGCCCACTAGTCTCCTTTCTCTGAGGGCAGAAAGCACCCTGGAGGAGGGACCATGTTTATCTGTGTTTGCAAAGCATCAGACACACAGTAGGTAGAGCTAAAAATAAACAGATAATAGGTTAGTCCTTTCTGCGTTCTGTCCCCCCACGAAGCAAAGGTTTTAGGCTCATGGAGATCACAGCAATATCTATTAAGCTATTTCAAGTGATCTTCTTTTGGGAAAGCATTAAACAGAAGTATCTTTTAGTTACCTTTGTCTTGTTCAGCAGCACAGCTACCTCGCCTATTAATGGTACCTTTTTTCCCCCCCTCATGTTTACACATTTCCTAGAGTCTGAATATACTAATGTCCAAACCTATTCATCTAAGGTGATGTTCCCCCTCCAGCACTTACAATACAAATGCTGTGAAATAGTGTTGCATTAGAAAGTGCTAATTAGCTGAACATGAAACAATAAAATGAAGAGAGTACACGTAGGTTATCTCCATCAACCTACTAGATTTTTCCTAATAACTTTCTCATTGATTTAGAAATACATCTTCTAGTCTCTCATGCCTATTGAAGGAGTCCTACAATAGCCAAATAATATGAAAAGACTGAATGCTTTGCAGATCTCTAAGTGGCCACTTGAAGTTATTTATATCTTATAGCTGCTTTTCTTAGATAATATCTTCTGATACTGAAACAACTCTGAGCATTTTGAAAACTCATCTTTCTTCCTTTACCATATAAAAAGAGATCAAAATATAGTATTTAATGGGAACACAGTAAAAGCTTAAATTAGGAAAAGTTCCTGCCTCCCATTAATAAACCAGAGATTGCAACAGACTTGGAGGGAAGCAGGCTGAATTGTGTAGTTGCCAGTGAGACCCTCCCTGCTTCAGTGACAGGAAGGAAAGGGTGATTCAGAACCATTCTGAGTACTCGCATCAAACAGGAACCTGTTCCCTGAATTTCACCATCAGCAGTCAATAGGAAACATTCCCATTTGGATATTTTAGGATTTGAGATGGACTCAGAACTTTCCAACCACTTTCCTAAATCTGTCTTAAAATAGTATTTCATGTTTCAGTGGAACATTAGAATAACAGGGTTAACAAGAGAAACTTGAGTCATAGAGAAACTTGAGGCAATGTATCATTCAACAGCTGAGGGTTGAGTGGTTTATAATGATAAACTGTCTGAACTTTCCTCCAGTTGCCCTGTTCCCCAGATCAGAATAACACTGCAAAACATTTTTTTCACACTGAAGTTTGAAGACACAACTTTAATTATGTAGCATACTTCCTTTGCATTTGGGTAACAAGGACAGCAAGAGAGAGCGTAGCGTGATGTCCAGCATGAACATTCCTGTGGTGCCTCTTTGTTCAGACTATCAGGATTTCAGCAAAGCAACAGGACAGGAAATGTGACAAATTCAGAGGAAAAGAAGGGACCTGTAGCAAGAATTGGAGCAATACAAAGTTTGAGTTAATTCATCCTATCGGGCATTGCTTGCAACTGGTCACCTCCGTGCATTCAATCAAATTTTCCTTAATTTACACCTGGGAGATGCTTGTAAGAGACATTTTAAAATGTATTTTAGACCAAATAAACCAGCTACTTCTCAGTAATATTTGTCTTGTTTTCTTTAGCTCAACAAAGTGTTGTTCAGGTCTACCAAGAGGGTTCAGAAATACTTTATCGAAGACTCTTTGCGTTATTTCAACCTTTATTTTTCACACTATTTTGGGCCAAATGACATGCATTTTGTCATGACTCAGGACAGCTGTTGCAGGTTCTGTGCCTCAGAGTTTGTGGGATCTTACATTGGTTATGGCATGAGAAAGGAACTGGTCAGGAAATTAAGCTACATATGTCCATAGGCAAAAAGCCATTGCTTGAATTTAATTGGGTAGGCTTACAAGTCAAAAATTACTTTCATTAGCATAATGCTATTTTCAGATACTGTTAGGGATTAGGAGTTTCTCCAGAGAAAGACCACATTCATCAACAGAAAACAACAGCAATTCTCACTTCAAGAAAAACTTCAGATTTACATAACTAGCCTTGACTCATGATGTAGGTTTTATAAATGACTTTGTCAATCTAAAAGATTCTTGCTATTGAAATTACAAAGCCCCTGTGAGTACAGGCCCATGACTCTGAATGGAGAAGCCATAAAAACATCAGTAGCTCTGAGATTAAACTGATGTATTATGCAATAAAGTTTCACATAGAACTGGGAGCTTCATTTATCAGCAATGTCTGTAGCTGGGTTTTGTACAGGTTATGAATGAAATCACGAATGCTTCAGTCACATCACAGATGTTAATAAAATGCCATAATAGAGCAGCTGAGCAAGATGAGTTTGGGATGTAATGACCCTTTCAAGCCAAATACTCCCAAAGATTAGTGGAGAAGGATGGATGGGAAGAATAGGGTTGTGGTTAGTGGCATAGAATCTAGGTGGAGCCCTGTGACTAGTGGTGTTCCTCAGGGGTCAGNTCCTGTGTCCAGTTCTGGGCTCCCCAATTTAAGAAGGACAGGGAACTGCTGGAGAGGTTGCAGCAAAGGGTCACAAAGATGATTAGGGGGCTGGAGCATCTTTCTTACAAGCAAAGGCTGAGGGAGTTGGGTCTTTTTAGTCTAGAGAAAAGAAGACTGAGGGGGGATCTCATCAATGCTTACAAATACTTAAAGGGAGGGTGCCGGGAGGAGGGGGCCAGTCTTTTTTCAGTGGTGCCCAGTGATAGGACAAGAGGTAACGGGCACAAACTTGAATACAGGAAGTTCCATCTGAACATGAGGAGGAACTTCTTTCCTTTGAGGGTGGCAGAACACTGGAAGAGGCTGCCCAGAGAGGTGGTGGAGTCTCTGACTCTGGAGACATTCAAAACCTGCCTGGATGCCATCCTGTGCAATAGGTGGATCTGCTCTGGCAGGAGGGTTGGTTGAGGTGATCTCCAGAGGTCCCTTCCAGCCCCTATGATTCTGTGATTCTGCGATTCTGTCTCTTTAATTATTTCACTCCCTGCTCTTTCTTCCTCTCCAAATGCTCTGTTCAGGGGAGGGATGAAGGCTTTCAGAGGTATGCGTTACAGCACTATGTCCTTACCTAGAACAGTATCTTATATCTATTCTCATTTAGATTGAATTCACACATAGGAAAGTCGACAAGGCTGTAACAGGATTGCCACGTAATATATCCTAATTTATTTAGGAGGTTGTGTACATAGATCTATGGGTTCCTATACTGGTATGCTTTTAAATAACTAGAAGGCAGCGGGGTTTCTTAATATCTCGCTATTCAACTTGTTAGAAACTATTTATTCTTAGAATAAAGGGAAGTATCTACATAAATAGCAGAATTCTTGCAAATATATCAGGCTCCTTTTGAATTGCTTGTGAGATACTGTGATAAATCTTACCTGATGTTTCTGCCACTAACTTGTTTTACTTGTTAGAAGAATGTAGAAGAGCATACGGTTTCATTACTCCTCACATTGAAATCCGAGTTTACAGTTAATCCTGTGCTTTTCAGACTTGTGCTTTTGATTCCCACAGTGACCACAAATCTGCTTCTGAAAGATTTTCTCTCCCGCCTCTCTCATCTAGATCCCACATGCTGTTTTTCAAGGTGACATGTCGCTCTTCTAACATAAGAGAAGGTGGACAAGGAAGGGAGGGGGGAAATCATTCCATTATAAATTGGTGCAAAATGACTTTAAAATGTTACAAAGAAAACATTTAATCTCCCAAAGTATTACAGGAACAGTGCATCCCCACCTTCTGCATCCCCCTAATCCTATTAGATTAATAATTAATCCCCACCAGGAATAAACAGCTGACACAGTAATAAATGCCAAATAAATGCTTTTGAACTGCTTGAAAGTATGAGCAAAAAAACCTTGGGATGGTTATATATAGTATACAGCGCCCAGTCTTCTTCGTAATGGCCATCACTCAAATGTATCCAGTTTAGACTTGCGAAAGTTCTCCCAATGTTATTAAATGCACTGGAGACATTTTGACCTGGGTATCATCTTGCATGAAAGCCCTTATGAATTTCTGGGTTTTTTCAGTGACTTGATGATGTTTCTTTCTCAGCCAAATGAAGAAAAGTATTTATCTGGGCTCTGCAATTTGAGTATGTTTTCAAGTAATATGATCATCTGCGTGCGTATCTCTGTTTTTCAATGTGTCCTGCAATTTACTAGGCAAGAACTAGGTGAGGTGTTGCTGTTACCTGGGTGCCCCTGTCTGCAGCAGAATGTTCAGGTAATTGCTGAGGTTTTGTTGTTTTGTTTTTTAATTTGCCTTTCCATTCATGAAGTTCAAAACACTTGCCTAACTGTCATTTCTGCCTCTCATTCCACAGAGAAAACTGAGGCAGAGAAGAGAGGAAGGAATTGCGCTGAAGGAGACAATGTTAGTGCAGAAATACAGTTTACATCTGAGTCCCTGTCTTTTCTCATTCTAGTTTATCATTCCAGTCCTCCCTTTCTCCAGCAGAGTAGGGTTATCCGCTCTCTAACAAAGGGAAGCATGTTGAGGCCATGCAATGTTCCTTTCAGATGCAAACTATAAGAAAGTTTCCTAGGTATCTCACCCCAAACCAGTGCATCGATACTTGTAAATCATACCTGTATTAGTACAGATTTTCCAAAATAAAGTTAATTTGTAACCTAACCGAACTTATGAAAAGTTAGATGTGACTGAAGATCTCCTACTTCCTTATTCCACCCTAGCAATATGGATAAAAACAGGTGCTTCAAAAATTTCTTAATAGTGCCCCTTTTTTTAAGGTGAGTTGAGACCTTGGATGAGGTGTTTGGGGTTTTTTTCCACCCTCCTGCCCCCTTCACATAAGGAGAAAATTCAGTGTGAACAGAATCTTGTTCCCAATAAAATACCACTCTCTACTTAGGACATACATGACTTTAAAGCAAAACACTTACCCATGCACAAACTACGGCAGTTGCACAGGTTACCACAGTCATCATGCAGATGACAAACATCATCTGATGTCTTAGAACAGGCTTGTGATACATCTTCTACTCCTAAACAGAATGTAAAACAATTTTAAAACTGGGTTCCAGTGCAGGTAACTTTCAGTACACTTTCCTAAAATTAGGTTAAAGTAGCTCCAAGGAGAGCCCGAATTCAGGAGCTAGGAGGAAAGAGGAGGAAGGGTGAAAAGGTTTCATCATGCCAAATCAGACCCGCAGACTGGAAAGGAGCTGAAAATGCACACCTGTGTTAGAAATGTTATAAAAAGAATCAATGTCTCTAAATAGCAAGTACACACATCTTTTCCTTAGAAGCCCCTTTTGTTTCAGAGCACCTTGTTAAAGTTTCATAGTAGTAAATAGGAAAGACTTCACCAGAGCTCTGGACACCTTTGCAAGCTTTACGCCAATCGCTGTATGTATGCAATTGTTTGCTGATCGCACGGCATAACTGTTGCAGGGAATAAAGAATTTGGTTTCGAAGATGTAAACTTTTGCTACTTTGATAAACGAGAAGTCCCTTTCAGTGAAATGGCACGTGAAAGACATGATTTGCCTGCCACTTCGTTAGTGCCAAATTTCTAGCAGCTACAGGGTTTCCACCTGCTGTAAGCCCATGACTAGAGGACACCTTTGTGCCAAAACAGGAGCAATGTATAGGACTATGGGGAAACTCTGGAGTTATTCGTGGTCACACTGGGTCTCAGTCTGTGGATAAGCACAGGATTTCAGTATCCATGGTTACTGTTGCAGGTTTGAAGGTTAAAGATTATGGTGGATTTGAATTTATCTTATGTTCATTGTGTGCCAAATAACTGTGATTTTTTTTTTCTCTTGTTCAAGCACCCCATGTTTTAGGTATATGTTGGGGAGAAGGGCTTCTAAATGGAGGTTAGCAAAATCCCACCATATACATACGTTCCATTGCTGCTTGCTTCCAGGTATGGAGGTGGTATCAGGCATGCTGCCTGGCATGCGTAGAGTCCCCTATCCCTTGGCTGAGGGTTCTTCACTTCCAAGAAGACTATGCCATTCAGAAGATTGCCTTCAAACTTGCATTTCTTATCACCTCCAGAGATGACGCCTTTAGTTCCAGCCTGTGCGTGCTCAGATGACAAGGTTAGTTTCCTCTGAGTGTTGTTTAGGAGCTGCATGTTCTGGCAGACTTCAAATTCAGCCTCAGGTAAAGTCTTGAAATCAGATGTACAAGCAGGTTGTGCTGATGTACTATATTTAACATACGCTGTGCTGGGAAATTGCTTTATTACCATATAGTCTGTAGTCATACAAAGCACACAAATCACTGAAAAGTTCCATGTTTGTTGTTCTGCTCCTTTTGCAGCTCTTCAGTTACTGTTTCAAAATTAGTCCTAGGTTTCATGGTAGGTTAAACAATTGTTCACACCCTGGTGTAATTACTTACTAGTGCTACTGTACAATGGCTTAAAAATAGCCTCTATTATAAGCCTAAAACATCTGTTAGTCAGGATTGTGGAAGCAGTACTGTTAATATTGTATAGCGCTTTTCTGGTATACAGCCTTGGAGTGGGGAGAAGCTAAATAGTCACACAACTGTTGTCCTACAACAAGAAGTCTAAAATCACTGTTTTTTGTGGAGGTGGGTGGGAGAGTTCTGTTCAGTTTATAATACACACAAATTATTCATTTTGTAAAAAGAGAGTTTTTGAGGGGAACCTACATAAATTAAGCCTCTCACATTTAAAAATGGTCTTATAATTAGCATTAACTGAGCATCAGATCTAGATACTCAGTCCTTTTTCTATACTTCATCCACTGAAGAAAGTTTGCATAGTCTCCCTTTTTTACAGAGTCAAGTGCAGTACTGCTTGTTGTCATTTGGAGCACTTCCACTAGCACTGACCATTATGGGCAAAGCAACAGTGCTCACACCTCAGAGGGATGTTAGGCATGTGCACATCATACTGAGATAATAAAATTATGATTCACTGCTTAATTTTGATTAATGTCAAAGCATTGGAGAAACCTAACTCTAAGTGAGCGTCTTTGTGGGGAAAGTCCTTTGAGTGGTTCTTGGTTTCTTTAGATGGTGAGAGGGGTATTGCATTTTTCCAAGCTATTCAAGGACTTAGAGGTTTCATAGTGAATTATTTGAAAGTTATCAGTGTGCTTAGTTTAATGTGGAGCTGCACAGTATACTTCTAAGTACTAACCAGTCCTTGTGCTACATGAACTGTGAAGTACTTTACAGCAGCAAAATACTCCCAAAAGTCAGCACGCATTTGTGCTCCTAAGGCTCTGGAGCATTTCTGAAAATGTTAAATTTAGATTCTGCTGCTGAAATGCTATAGCCAGAAACTGTCCTATCCGCATTTGTTTCTTGATTCAAGAAAACTGTGCCTTTTCTGCACATTTTTTAGTGAAAAATAGCAAAATTTTTCTTTATCAAAAGTTGAGAGCCTACAGAACTGTCTGAGAGGTGACTAATTCAGGTGTCTCGGGAGAACACACAACCAAGGAAAGGGATCAAAATAACTCTTTTTTTACAAGTATATCTGTAAGAATCACTGCCAGGAGCAAAAGGTGATTTTTAGGTTTGGACCATGGAAAGCAGCTGGTTGTATGTGGAACAGACCTAAGAGCGTATTAATACTTCTGCAGAACAGGTATAATTCAATTTACCCTTTTAATGTTCATAGCCAGAACAATCACCACAGCCTTATGCAAGAGGCATTGAAGAAGAAGTAGGCACAGAACAGATGGAGCACCTCAGCTAACTCATGAGAACTGAGGTTTAAAAGTAAAATCTTTTTTTGTAATCAAGATGGGCATATTTCCTAAGAGGGAAACAAGATTTATTTCTGCTGTAGTCTAGGCTTTCTTCCCTTTGTGGTTTAGGGTTTCTTCCCTTTTTTAATCAGTACATTTCTCCAAAAATGGGGCATAATAATTAATCTGAAAGCTTTATGGAATAAAAAATGTAAACTTTTGTCATGTAATATTTAATTACAAATGTCATGCTTCCATTTTTTTAATTGCCTTTTATTTATAAGGTTCTGCAGATCACCTTAATGGCTTTTTAATTATTTTTCAATTAATTGGTTTTGGTTTCCATGCTCCCTTCTTATGGATGTCTGCAAATTACTTTGTGGATGAGTGAGGAGCAGCATTGCAGAAGGTTCTGCTTCCATTTCTTTTTCTGAAAAACAAGCTGGTGAAATGGAGCAAACATTCAGCATAAATTAAAAGCTCACACACATGAAATTTGGAAAGTAGTTTATAATTTTGGCTGTTATGATAGAACTGAATTGATGCCCTAGAAACAATATACTTGATGAGAATTTGAAGTTTATAGAAATTGCCTTGCTGACAGTGAATGGCTTGAAGTATAGGGGCTTCAGATCTAGCCCAATAATCCCACCCAACTCCTGGATTCTCATGGTTAAATCAGAATGTGTTTTATTCTCAGTATTAGGAAAAAATAATCCAAAAAAATGCAAACAATAAAACCCACCAAAATTGTTAATGGAATTTTAAAAATATTTGAGTCAAAAACTCAGATTGAAATAAACTGCTTTCATTTGCTCCAACTTGCTCATAGGAGCAAGGATACAGTATGCAGTTATACAGTAGAAGTTGCTCATGATGCCACATTGCCTTTTGAACTGCTAAATGAAGTTTTTAATTACTGAAGTGCTGTGTCTGAGGACAACCAATATTTGGTGTTCCAAGAGCTGATAAACATTTCCTGTGACCCATAAAGCTGTGGTTTTTTCTCTGATGTTGTAAACAGTCTGGAAAAAAAAAAAAATCCACCATTTATTTTCCCAGATGGTAAGAAATAATCTGCATCCCATTGGTAATCTGTAAAACATTTACTTTGATTATTTCTGGTGTTTGGCTTCCTCCATTGCACTTCATTAGTCTCACATGGAATAACAATGCTCTCCTGACCTAGAAAAGAGTAAATGGCAGGTGGGAAGGGGTAGCTGTTCAATACTCTGCAAAATGTGTATGAAAATGATCAAAATTCTTCAAAGTCACTAAGGCTTTCTGCAATAGCTGGAGGTTCATTAAGCAGAACTACAAGCGGTGACCTGAAGGAGGCAGTCTTACGCACAAATCAATTTAAGTAAGTCAAACAGACCAAAAGCTGAGCTGATTATAATTAGACTCCAAAGGCAACAAGAAGTCTTGTTTTGGCATGTGAAACTATGGAATGGTTACCAAATTTCAGGTTTCTCATACAAAACTGAATGTCTGGTCAAGAAAGTGTGCTTTTTGCATAAAACTGGAACAAATGCAGGTACCTATCAAGAATTTTGGAAGCTCAAATGTGCCTCATGCTCAGAATGTAAAATGTGGCAATATTGCAGTTATTTTTGTAAAGAAATTACAGTCTTTCCTATTATAAACAAAAATTTTTATTTTTTTCTCAGGTCTGGAAGATTCTTAGCAGTATGACAGGAAAAATGTGACGATTCCCTGAAAATTGACATGCAGAGTCTCAGGCTAAGTTTGAGGTCATAAAAGGTGCTGTTGAAAACTAACTACTTTAAGAAAGCAAGGCTAATGCCGAGGTTATTTCAGATTCAGATGAGATCAATTTGCTGTAATTTTGTATGCATATTAAGTAGCAAGACAATTCGGGAAGGGGCGGGGGAGGAGGACGTAGGTGCAAGTGAAACATAATCAGTTGAAGACTAATACATCCCACGTTTCACTAAATCAAGGAGAAAAAAGGAGCAAGCTGTTACGGACTTTGAGTATTGCCTGCCTACGGCAGATAGGCAAGCTGCTTAGGAGAAGCTTTGTGTGTTAAATGCTTCACATATGGTACTGTAATACAAGCTGTTATGAAAGTATGATTTAATGACTAGAAATGGGGCCTGTCCCTGAAATCTGAAAGTGAAGGAGATGGTTCAGAGCCATGCCAGGAGCTGCTCTTCGGACTGAGTAAAAAGGAGAGATTGCAGTCCGTGCATGAAGCAGGTTACCTCCCAGGTCCTATGGTTTTACACGAACCAAAGACTATCTTTGGTCTGTTTTCACTGCGGTATCCAGGAATTAAAGTGCATATATAGATATAATGTTCTCACGGTACGGGGAAGAGCCAGCATCTCTGTTTTATAGATAGAAATTGAAATGCGGAATAGTCCTCTGCTCACTCCACCACTAACTAATGCCTTCACAGCCTAAGTTCAACCCTGCTGTACCTCGTACCTCAAACAGCAGCATCTCTGAGCGTGTGAGGTGGTTGGGGAATGATTTTAGATTTTGGGGAAATAATGGCAGAAACTTCAGATCTTGATATGGTCAGTGAGATATGAGGGTACGTTTTCAGGACTGCAATCTTGAATTAGAGTATTAACAGAATGTATTTCCTGTATCTAAAGATACATGATACATAGTGTGTTCCTCTACTGCAGTCCCCTAAGGATTTGAGGTAATAGTTGTGTCCTCGCAGCAGTCATTCCCATGGAGCGTGACAACTTCTAGCAAATTTATCTAAAGCTTGGTTACTTAAAAATAACAGAGAGATGCTTGTAAACATCATCTGTGTGACGGCTTTGCAGCTAGCTGACAGAAGTGGGAGATTTGCAGCTGGAGGCTGCAAAAGGCTGTCTGCTGCTTTTGCAGGTGGTTGCACTACAGCCTGGCTGGTCTGGAGGATGGAGGCTTCACCCTGCCTGCTGCATCTCACCTGCCACGACACGCTGGCCTGCTGCTGGGCCAGAGAAACCACGTGTGGCTGCCTAAGCCAGCGATCAAGAAACTCCAATAAAAAGGCCCAACTGCTGTAAATCTGTAAATCCTGTTAAAAACAGGAAAAAATTTCCTGTTCCACTGGAAAAAGTGTGCTGCTCCTGCAGGCTGCAGTACTGTCCTCTGTAAGGGACCCGCAGAAGCCACAGCCTTCAAAAGGGGCTTCAAGGTAGAGCTGTAGCATGAACTGTGGAGATCCGGGGCAGACCTCTCTGGCTTCCTAAAGAACAAAGATTTCTTTCAATTGGAGAGCCCTCAGGTTATACCCTGCATGGCTGGGCTCTTCTATAGCTTATCTCCCTCCTCCTTTATTGACTTCTTAGGGTTATGTGGTAGGGAAGAGAGGGGCTGGCTGCAGGTGGTGGAGATCCCATCAGCAAGCTATTTGCTTTGTGTCACCTGATCTTCTAATCTGGCATTCACCCCTACCCAGCAAAGCAAAGCAAGTGGCCAGTAATTTTTGTATCAGTACTGCTATCAGTTCCTGCAGCTACAGGCACGATTCCTCTACCCTCTCTCCCTTTAGTCAGCTGTTGCTTGGGTTAATGGTAGCAGAGGACACCAGAATGAAACACTACTGACTCCATTTCAGCAACTGTTAAGTAATGGTGGTTGCTCCGATCTTGGTACATCTATCAGACGCAGACCATAGTGGTCATCTCTGAAGGCCTTTTATGTCCTATGGCCTGTGCTGGGCCATTCCATCAATATAGAGTAGTGAAGGGAAATAAATACCTACCTATTTACTTATTTCATACTCAGGAAAACTCTCTGTCTAAACTAGGTGGTATGAAATCCGCTTCTCCACAGAGTACATTCTATTTTATTAGTTAGTGGGGAAGTTAACTAGTATGAATGCTTCAAGGTACCATCTTGCTGATTATCTCCTAGAAGCAGCAGGATCTTAAAAAGTTCATTTCCTGGCTAGTGTGTGCTTCTTGGCTGAAAGAAAGAATGCCTGGAACCAAGCAGTGTGCGTCCTGTTGCATCTCACCACTTCATTACATCTTAATTCCTGTCTCTCCACACCAATCCCAAGATCCTTCAGTCTGCTTCAGCAAATAGCTTTTGTGCTTTTTTTTTTTTTTTTTTCTCCTTAGCAAACCACTTTCATGCTCAGGAAAATATGAAAGAGAAAATTGGCAGCTGAGGTGATGAGTCATTGCAAAAGCAAGATAAATGAATTCACTGAAACTCTAATCATGTTTCAGTAAATGGGCAGAAGAAAGGTTTGAGCATTCATGTGGTGAGTTAAGCTC
Source organism: Chionis minor (assembly GCA_013398295.1). NCBI lineage: Eukaryota > Metazoa > Chordata > Aves > Charadriiformes > Chionidae > Chionis > Chionis minor. The sequence continues at coordinate 719,121 of VZSF01006466.1, forward strand.
ATTTATCAGTTTCAGTTATCTCTTGCCACAATCTCTAGACCACCCTTAACTGAGGGAAGAAAGGCAAAGGGAAGAACAGGAGATGTAAGGTACTGGTGGATGGAAATGTTAAGTGTTCCCTTTGCTGAGGCCATCTTTTCCCAGCTTGTGTTGCTGAGAGACTGGAAGATCTTTAGAGCCTTTTCTCCAACACATGTGCTTTTCTACTTAGGACTCGTGATGGCCATCTCAGTCAGCACAGGAACCTGTCTCTGTGGCAGCCCAATTTGAGTGGAGCCAGACATCCTTTTTAATGACATAATTCAGTCAAGCTACCTCTGGCTGGAAGGAAATTCTTAAAGAGAGGGTAGGCTGGGCTGTGCAGGGGTTTTGGGGTGTCTGGAAAAGCTGCAGGGACGAAGAGTCAGATTTATCCTTCTTCTAATTGCATCTTTACTCTTTCTTGCCTAAAATCTCACTCGATCTCTTCCCACCTAACCCAACAGATGAATTTCTCTTCTGCACTCCTGCAAAAGCCCGGAAGAGAACAGGAAAAGGTGGTGTATAAGCAGCAGAGACTCTCAGAGCATGGTAAAGGATAGCAAAGGTACTGGAAAATTGAGGGACAGTCTAGATCAAACACATCTCTCCTATTTACTAGGCTAACTGCAGAACCTCTTCAGATTGACACCCATCCTAGACTGTAGACATGGGGATTGATTTGCTATTTATTGAATCTCATGGATCCAGAGACAAGCTGTTTTGTGGGGAACATGCTTTCTCCAGCTGCAGAGAAGATGATGCATGAGCCCGGCCACATCAATGTTTTGCTTTTAGCCCATGTCTTTCACGTAGCAGAAGCCTAAAATCCTTTTCTCTTTGGGTTACTGACCATTTCTGTCACTACTGGACAGGTTCCTATCCACTGTTGCATTCTTTGTGGTTTTACAGTTGTGAGTACTAGAAGAAAGACTATACACACTTTTGAACCGATAGTGAAATGAATTCTACCTGTTAAGTGTGCATAGATTTGTCATAGTTCTATAACTGTATCAAACCTGTAATAGATGCTCTTATCAAACAAATGGCTGTAATTTGTTTTGTCAAGTAAAGGAAGATCTCTGACTATGCTAGCTCAATGGAGATCACGAAAAAAAGAAAAGTTCAAGTTGCAAAGAACAGTATGCAGCTGCATGTAGAAGCAGTTTTCTATCTGGGATCCTTGTTCTAAACTGTAAAGTATACATGTTCCCTAGTGACAAAACATGCAATATACAGTCTGTTGGAATTTGAAATGGCTTAATTTCTTCGACTAAATTGTTATACTTTGCAGCCTGTATTGGCCCTAAAAGTGGTATTGCAATAAATATCAGTAGAAATACTAAGGATATGGAAATAAGCCCTGTGCGATGTAATCCTGCAGGGTTTGTGCATTCTGGTCATGATTCAGCAAAGCACTTGGTAGCATATATTTTTGTCTTACATGAATGTATTGAACTCAGCAGGGGTATTTGCGTAGTCAAGGGTAAGGCTGCATTTGAGCACTCTGCTGGATTCAGAGCAATTCTCATGTGTCAAGTTCCTTTTTACTGCAAATAACGTAGCAGATTTTGCAGGACAGAAACACTCAGGTCGCACTGGAAAGCACTGCTTTACTCTTCAGAAACCACCAAAGTAAGTACTTATATATAATCACAGTTCAGTTATGAATGTTCCTCCCAGGCTATAAATGTGTACTTAACAGACAGGGAGCATCTACGTACACAACAGCGCAATGCAACTGACTACTTAAGTCTCAGTCTTGAATGTTACTACCATAAAGATTCTTTTCAAAAGGAAGACTTCTACCTACTGAAATCTACCTAGTGTTGAGAACGGAGAGAATTATTCTGAATAAATGCATATATATGATCAGATTTGGACCAATTTCTTGAGAGCTAGATTAACGGGTCACTGTTACCTAAATGAAGATGTCCCCCACCACCATCCTGCCCCACCTAAATCTTGATAGACTTTCTTCTGTTAGGACGTCACTACTAATCACTGCATTTCTCTTAAAGAACTCATTCAATCCTTCATTGGTAAATCAGTAAAGTTTGTTTTTAGATCTTTTATTCTTGACTTGTCTGCAATTCACCGCGAATAATTTTCTTTACTCTAAAATCATTCTCTGCCTCAAAAAAAGTGAAAGGGGAAACAGTCTTCAGAAAAAAAAACAACACAAAAAACACTAGAAAATTCTTTTTAATCAGTTGCTGTATCTGGCTTTGCTCTTTAAAATGTTGTTTAGTTTTGATATTATTTTTATATGAGAGATCCTGTGAAAAATCAAGAAGTCTTTTTAGCCAGTATATTATTCTTAAAGTTTATATACACCACTTTGAACAGAAGCATTCAAGTAGCCTAAAGACTCCTGCTAATAAATAAACAAACTTGTAACATGAGAATTCTGAAAACCTCCTCTGTCACTGAAGAAAACACCCAAATATTCTTAAAGGACAAACACATGCAAGTTGTTTGCCCATGACCATTAGTTATATAACTATATTAAAAAAGCACTAATAATACATAGTTCTTGAGAAGAATTAACATAATAATGATCAAGTAAAAGTTCAGACAGTGCCAATAGCTACAAAAATATATTTGTAACAAATATATCAGGACCATACCTTCAAACTGGACATGTAAGCTCTCCCAGCAAGTCTTAATTACCAAAACGTAAAACAATTCAAAGACAGTGTCAGAAAACATTACTTTATCATAGCTGCCGATTTAGACAAGATGCACCTCAAACAAATACAAACTGGAACTTAACTTTTTTCCTCAATTCTGTTGTTAATGCAGAAAGTACAGGAGTCATTTATGTGGGGCTTCTCAGAGAAAAATTAAATGTGTTAACCACAGAGGAAACTTACAGCTAAACTGTTCTTACAGAGGACTGTAAAGAACATCAGCAGACTAATGAAACAAGCCTATGGACGTAATCTGTCTGTAGGTAAATAATTTTAAAACAACTTTTAGCCTTAGGGAGACCACGTTTCATCTCGACATTGAATAAGCAGCTGCATCAGCAAATCCATCTCTTGGGGTTACCACTTATTCCCGCCTGAATTTGAACTCTGTTACGGGCTGTAGGCAATCAAAATTACCAATCAAATTTTGTGGGTTTAAAATGTTTGCACTGGGGTGAAAAACTTCAGTTAGCTATATCTGATGTTTCCTGGGGTAAGGAGATGTACAATGGTTACAGTTTTAGTTGTTCGTGAACCTCTCTGACTTGATCACAACTCGCCTCGCAGTCCTATCTTTCCTGTTGAAATCAGATTGTGTGGTCTAGTATATAACTAAATATCATGCTCTGATTGTTTGCTTGAGTTTTTTTTCTTCAAGAGGTCAGCCAGCGGGGTTTTCCCCATTTTTTTCCAGGTTTTAGCAATCCGGAAGAGTCACCTGTAAGCAGCACCCTTGCAATGGGACTGTTGGCACAGCTGCAGGGGGAATACTGCATGTTCCAAATGAAAGCACTGGTGGAGGAAGACACCCTGGACTAGTGTGTAAAACATACAGAAAACTCTCCAGTTCAGGAGATCACGTACAACCTTTTGCAAACCATACAAGTTGAAGAGAAGACCTCCAAGTGCAGATCATCTAACCCTCATAAATCCCAGGCGTCACTTACCTGTTTGAAGCAGTTTCCTCTGAAAACTGGAATGCTTGGAATTACAGGGGATTGGTAACAAAAAATGATGCGCTCACCAAAGGTAAGAGATGCCATCTCCAGTTTCATTAATGCTGTACCTTGTCTGTCCTTGACCTCTTGTTCCTCCTTGGAAAATAAGTTTTAGAATGTGAGCTGTAAAAAGTTTTCGTCCCCAGCAGCGTTGAGGAATGTTTTACTCTTGTAGCCCAACTCTGAGCCGACTGAGAATTTATGACAGAGTGTTTGAGGGTTTCATCCTCTAAGTTTTGGCAATAAGGGTACTAGTTGTCACAGAGTCTCAAACCAGGGAGTAAAGAGTCCAAATGCTCCTGCTTTATTGAGGATATTTTAACTTCGGGCTTGTCTATGCTCAATTGAGCTCAAGCAATTAGTCTGGTGTATAAGCTGCTTCAGTGGTATCTGTGTGCCTGAGGAGAAAGATGTAGTACCATGAGTGTTAAATTGTCATCTACATGAAAAGTAAATGATGCGTATCAGACCAGGAAGCACTAGATCTTCCTTACTGATCTAGAGCACATAATTGTAGTCAGCCTATGAAGTCACCCTGGGCAACTGTGGAAAGATCAGGACACCAACGGGGAATATATTTTTGAAGTTGGCAGAACAGGATTGTTGGGAAGGTGTCACACCAAAACAGTGATATAGACAAGAAATCTTTTGAAATGCACCGGCTTTGTGCCCTAAGCACGTCTGAGAAATTTCCATGAAGTGGCTGGGCCTGCTTGTAGAATCATTGTTTTGCACGGATGGTATATGGCAAGCTGGCCCCTGTGCAACAACTGTAAGGGCATAATTTATTAAGCGGCAAGGCTGACTGAAAGCTTTTTGTCTGAAAGCACACAGTGCTGCTGGTATAATTATAGTATTCAAGACTGACACCTGGAGTTATTTTGACCTTGGGTGACATTAGCGAGTGTCGTGGTTTGGCCTCAG
>VZSF01006470.1:0-32033 GCA_013398295.1 Chionis minor
GAGGCCAAACCACGACACAAGGTATCTACAGGTCTTCTGTACTGAAACAAGCTTAAATATAACTGCCAATACTCTCATGCACCTTATTCTTGAAGGAACATGAACATGTTTATGAGTGGACTGCACAGAGAGACATTTCTTATGTACTAATGCTTTTGAGTTAATACCAATATTTTCAGTGTAAATGCTTGTAATTAGACATTTAGATCAGTGTCCTGTTTTTGAAAGTTTTGAATGCTTATCATATCCCACTTATTACTAAAAATGCCCCCCTTCCCTCAAATGCAACTATAGAAAATAAATTTTTACTCTCTCTCTGGATTTTACTTCATTACTGGCTCTGGAACTTCTCAACCTGGCAATGCTAGACTTGAGCATAGAAGGTATCATTTACTATCCGTTCTATAAAACCAGCAATGAATGACGCTTTCTCCTTGTCTCCAGAGCCTGACAGATTGATCCATTTAAATCAACACTTTTTTCACCCTTACTCTATTAATCTGTGCTTCATTTGTCTCAACATCTTGAGAGCTATACTGAGTGCTCAGAACGTCTCAATCAGGCACTGTTGAAATTATGAACAGCCGCCATCATTGATCTTAGGAACTTATACAGTGTGGTTTATTGTCAGACCTTGAAAATCAAATTCTTTTGCAGATGTTAAAGGTCCCATACCGTTTAATGGGATGACAACAGAGTTGTGCCACAGTCCTTTGCCATAACTCTCTCGTGTCTCTAATTGTGTATATTTTTCAATGCATCAGCTAATGCTCAGCCTGTTTAGACATAGCTGAATGTCACTGATGATGGATTGGTTTATGGATAGCTAGCAAGGACTTACAGCCCCTTTTAGTAGTAAGGAGTTCTGTAAATATGAAATGTTACTAGTGACTGTTGCTTTCAGTTTGCATACAGATAAACCTGTTTTCAATGGATCTGTAAATTTAGCCATTTTATTGTGTATCATTTAATTAAAAGCAAAGGAGAGGTGGGGAAATCTTGGTAAACTAGTTTACAGAATACAGAAATAAGCAATTATTTTATAATTAAATGGTACTTGGTAGATGCAAGAAAGTCCTTTTTATGATTTCTCAATACAATTTTCATGTAATTTTCAGAAAGTAAATAATCATGTCATTAAAATAATTACATTGCTCTTGTCCAAATAAACATTAAAACATTTTTTTCCCTGATTACTCTAAGACCTCTTCTGAAAGGACTAATGCAAAAGAAATAATATTAATATAAAAGACCTATCAAAACCTGAGGTAAATTACACATTAAAAATTGGCAACTTAAAAATTAGAGGTGACAAAAATGAATTGGATCATGTCTATGTACTCGAGTACTGTAGAGTCAGAATATATTTGTGAAGTGCATTATAATCTGAAAATATTTTTCCGCTCCAGTGTGTGTAGAATCAAAGTCATTCATCTGAGTGTCTTTTTGCAGGAAGACTTTTATTTGCATTCACTGAGTAGTTATATTTTCATTATTTAGTGGTTTTAGTGTTTTCTACTTCTGGTCTGTGTAGAGCTTCTCTGAGGTCTGCGAAAACAACAAGGATGCTTAGCAGGCTTAAATAGCGTAGATGTGAACCTGCTATCATCACAGAAAAAAATTAAGAACCTGTACTGAAATGCAGTATTTAGAGGAATATGGGGCTGACACTTTACGTTTAGTTAAGCTTGGTGAATAATATACATATGATTTCATTACATCTGACTATCAAATCAGGAATACTTTTGTTTTGTGAACACCCATCCTGCTATGTAACAGACATAAAATAAGCACGTGTATGCTGGGTGGATCATATTAGGAAAGATTTCTAAAGGGCTTGACTTTTTGCTACCATTATTAGCAAGGAAAAGTTATTTGGCATCTTTCAGTGTTAGGTTACCTGAAGGGTTGGAGCACTCCCAATTTAACAGACACCATTACTCAAAATGGTGGTAACAAAGCATTGGCTAACAGAAGAAACAGCTGCCCTTCTGGGACTGTATCACTCTGAGCGGTTAGCTTTTTGACTACTGTTTAAAGGCTCGCTGAGTTACAAAGACTGTTTCTGACCATCCAAACACCAGGAAAGAATAATATTATGACATATACTATAGGAAACAGGTGGGTGGGTTATTCTCCTCAAATGTTTTTTTAAAACAAATCAGACAGATAATTTCTTCTGTGGGTTTCTTTCCTACACAGAAAAAAAATATATTTTAAGAAACTTGCATAGATACTGTGCTGTGTAATTACCTTACCATTCCTGTTGCTGTACATGTAATATGTTTCTTCCTCCACACTAGTTGTTTCCCAAACCCAGATTTTTATTAGCCTTGTGGTGTTCCCATTGCTACTTTGTTACTCTGGTTCCCTTGTGACTCTTAGGACAAATTTCCTCCTTCCTCTTCTGACAGGAGGCTGCCCTCTTTCACTTTCTGCCAGTGGAAACATCTCATGCTGTCACAGTCTAACTACCGAGCTTTCTGCTGCATGACATTCTCAAGGTTTGAATCTGTCACTTGAGTCTCAGTAGAGTATGCTTCTAATTTTAAAACTTGCTGCTTTCTCTTTAGGCAAAGAAGTGCTCAAGTAGCTCTTTTAAAGGTAGACTGTCACTGCCCACAGTGACAGAGGTAATATTAGTAATTATCCTTTAGGAATTAGTCTAGTAAAACAGGGAAAAACCTATACTGTGGTCTGCCCTCACTGGAGGATTTAAATATGCAGAAAACTATCTTCATCTTCCTTTTCTGCAGATTTAGTGACTAGATTTGATTAATTGTTAAATGTGAAAACAAAATGAACTCTGAGCCCTCTCAATTCAGACTTCTGTGCCTGGTTTTATGAGGAATAGTGGAATACTAATGGGAAAGCTGAGATGCTATTCTGTTTAGGCAATTGTGGAGGATGCGAGTTCAAGCTGAGATGCTATACTGTTTAGGCAATTGTGGAGGATGCAAGTTCATCTGTGGAAGAAAATGTTCTTTAGACTGTTTCTTAAGAAAGTAAGGCTTAGAAAAATCATGTAATCATATAATTCCTCCCTATAAATTTTAAATCTCTTAGGCTAATCTCAAAGGAATTTGATGGAAGAATAGTAGTCCCAATTAACTGACTTCCTGCAGGATTTCCAAAAATAGCAGATGGAAGGAAAAGGAAAGAAATCAGTACCACCAGAGCAAGATAACTGGCCACAGAGCTGGTTAAAGCCCATCATCATAGAAATACTTGTCAGATACAGGGATGTAATTTAGCCACTGGGTTGGCTGCTGTTTGCCCAACCAGTAGATGGGCATTTTGAGCTACAGTGAAGTCCATTGGGGTCTGGAAGTCAGAGGGTGATGTCCCAGGATGAACCTGTGAATATTACACTTATATGAATGTGAATCTAAATCTCCCCAGGCTTTATTTAGTTCCACACTCCATGTAGTGGCAATATGTGGTACAAATTTGCAGGGAGGTTACTGGATTTCAAGAATAATTACTGTGTTTTGTTTGGGTTGGTTTTTTTCAATAAAAGCATGTGCTATTCTGATGCTGTGATCTTTCATTTACTCTAAAGTGAACTGGATTTCTCACTCTTTCTTATGCTTTGCACAGACACTTCAGAGCTGTTTCAGCTGAAAGGCAGGCTCCTCTTCATATTAAAAAAAAAAGAATATCCAAAGTGTCTTACTGTTGCTGGATGCCAAATCTAAAGACACACTCATTATCCAGTTAAATTCTGCCTTTTGGGGATTTTTGGGGGGGTTATTTTGGTTTTTTGTTGTTTTGTTTGGTTTTTTTTCCCCAGTAGAGAAGTCTTCGGCCATATCTATCCAAAAGAGAGACAAGGCAATAATGCATTTGTATGAGTCTATTCTGTATGCTTTCTTTCATTGAAACAAGTTTTTCAAACGCTCTTAAGTTAGAGGAAGAACTATTCTTTGACAGTGGAGCAAAGGATTAAACTACAAACTTCTCTCACTAGGAGAGGTCATATTTATTATCTTCATACTGAATATAATAATATTGGCAAATTTTTGTTTGTTTTTATTTCCTGTTGTTCAGAACCTGAGGAAGAAATGACATAGTGCTATCAGATAGGAGACACTAATTATTTTGTTGATTCTCTCTAGATTTACTATATATTTTTAGCCAATTTCCTTAATCACTCTGTAAAGCAACTAAGTAGGAATTTGTCCACACTGCATGCCTGATTGGCAGTTTCATGTGACTACAGTATGAATTGGAATCTTGTTTACTAGTCGTGTCTCTGCCACATTTACTTATGTTTTCTGTGCAAGTAGCCGTCCTGAAATGAAGTGTATCTTCCCTTAATCAGAAAGGATCCTAGATCTAAAGAATTTACAATCACATATAAGTACGAATAACAATAAGGACTTTCCCTGCAAGTGCTTTCAAAGCGTATTTTTGAGTGAAGATAAATGTTTCTGCTATTATAGAAATTACTCATAGTTCTGTTAGCCAATTAGATTTCTCTATGGACACTTATGCTGATGTTTTCATATGGAAACTGATAAACATCAATAGAAGTTAATTTCTTTTAGATGAAGGAGGAAGAAAATAAATTTATTTCTCCTAACCAACATTAGCACTAGCTTACTACGATATACCTAGAGCCAATATGAGTTTTTGATTGGTGTCTGTATTTAATATGTAAGAATATATCATAGATCAGAGGGCTGCATAACATAGGTTGTACTTAAAATATTTTTAAAGATTCTATTCTCTACTTGTCTACCTGCATATAATTATTTTGTGGTGATACACTGTAAATGAATTAATATATGTGTGCCTGATATATTGCTGAATAGCTAACCTACCATGATCTTATAAGAAAAAGCCATTAAGCGTTGCAGTGAATTACATCTGACAACCTGGCAAATCTTAAATTATTGATGCTTTCTATCAGGGTCTGAAAAACACTGTTACTAATCCTGTTGTCTGCATGAATAGAAACCAGGATCAATGAGCAGGGAGGCTGGGCAGAAGCACAGCTAAAGGTGCTGGTTTCTTCCATTCAGTGAAGGGGGCAATACAGGGAGCCAGAAATCTTGGGGTGTGTCTCCTGAAAAGCCAAAGAAGGTGATATTCTTTAACAGCTTATTTCAGGGTAATAAGAAAATGGCCGGAGCACAGCAGCAGTTTACTGAGGTAATATGGGTCAATAAAAAAAGCACACAGTGCTAACACAACACTTTTGTGCTCTTTACCACAGGAGAAATAGAGAATTAACTGTTCACATTAATAAACAACTACCATTAAATAACTTCTTAACTCATACTGCCATGTTAATACAACTCTACATCACATTGATTTTGTGTGAACAGAGGCCAAATACTTACTATGTAGTTGTTCAGTGGATTATGGAAACATGTAATCCAAAGTGACTACTCAGAAGGCTGGAAGTTTCTCCTGCAGAAGTGAGTTAACAGTAGTATTAATGTTGTTTAAAAATGAAAACCGGTAGCTCCGTAATGAATAAAATGTAATTTCACCTTTTAAAATCAGATTAAAAAAACAAAGTACAGTAGATAAGTGATGAGAATTTGTAAGAGGGAACTAATCTTCCCAAAGTAATTCTGAGAAATAAATTGCATTAAAGACTTTGAGATAATTTCTTGTACTCTGCCTTTAATCACAGGAACATGATAATATTTCATGTTTTACCTAAGACTACTATCATTTGTGGATTTTCTGGACAAAAAATGTCCTAATTTAGAGAAGTACTTATGTAAGTTCCTAAGCTTCTGCTACTTAATACAAAACTAGGAGTTTAGATGTTTGAGCCATCAAGCATGCCATATAATAATCAGACTACCTGCCTCAGAAGTGTCACTTTGTAGATGCCTGTAAGTATTTCCTTTAAATAAGGATGGAATAAATGTTTGGCATGAAAATCTTTGAACAAGGAAAGCTTTCTGGAGAGACGTGACCCAACAAAGATTCAATAAAATGTCAGTTACTATGTTTCTCCTTACACTCATAAGTAGTCTTGCTTATAAGGCTTTTTGTTTAGAAAACTTCCCTTGTTTGCAGAATTGTCTCCCATATTTATAATGGTAGGAAAGGAACTCCTCTTGTTATTTGTTTTCTGTTGTCCTTGGGATATTCCAAGGACACTTAATTTCTACTTTTTTTAATAATTTGGATGTTTTGTCTGTATGATATGCAGTATACATCTAACTTGCATTTGTTTCTGGTGATAACAAGATGACAGTCCTTAGCGTATGAGGCTTCATCTCCTGCTTTTCTGTGTGGAGCTCAGACAATAAATGGTGCAGCCCAGCAGGTATTGGGCAGGAATATGCAAGGAACATGGGGAGGAAGAGCACTGAGGGAAAGATGAGGGAATGGAAAATATTGTATATGGTTGATAGGGGAATGGAAAATGGAGCGATTTAGTACTGTGTAGGGAATGGTTCAGAGATAATTGTGAGACTAAGAAGCAAGAGACTGTGTGGAGAAAAACACTTCATTTACTTATAAGAAAGAATGGCAAAGTGCAAAAGATGGTGGTGGTACACAAGCAAGAAAGAGGAAAGCCTCTTCTGCTTGTGTGTTGTATTCATTGAAAGTGACATTTTAAAACAAACTGATGAACTGCAAATTGAAGATGAATATTGCATGAGTTTGGAAAAAATATAAAAGAACGTAATATGTTTTGAAACCAATTACATACTATTGAATCAGTCACAATAAAGATGGTATAATTGTGGTTAGCAGTCATTTATTTAAAAAAAAAAATCAGACATTGGTGAATGTCCACAGTATGTGTTTTACATCTCAAGCTAACCATGTGGAAAATCTCACCTACCTATAAAGACTGTTTAAATTAGTTTTTAATGTGTATACAACAAATTACATGCTCTTAGGGGCCAGGGACTTTTATTTTAATGACAGATGTAAAAATCTGTTGCTCAGCCACTACTTGTAGACAAAATGAACCTGTAATTCTAGGCACTATTACCATCTCTTGTCTGAGATTCATATAACAAGCAGTGAAGACTTCTAAAAACTCATTTGGAGTTTCTAGTTACTTAAAAATATGCAAAGTATTGTTTAATCTATTTTAATCTGTTCATAAGCTTGTTAATATTTCTGGAAAAAAATGGGAACTTTGGAAAGTTTTAGTTCCCTGAAAATAATTTTATTCCTATTTCCAGTAAAAAACATTGAAGATTGGTATGAGAAATGATTTAAAACAGATAGAAATGTCATTTGTATGGATAATCTAAAAATATTCATGAAATACTGTATATATTTTAGATTTTCCTCCTTCTGTCATTTAAAATTTTATATTTTGGAGGGACTTCCCTCCTTCCCTCCTTCCCTCCTTCCCTCCTTCCCTCCTTCCCTCCTTCCCTCCTTCCCTCCTTCCCTCCTTCCCTCCTTCCCTCCTTCCCTCCTTCCCTCCTTCCCTCCTTCCCTCCTTCCCTCCTTCCCTCCTTCCCTCCTTCCCTCCTTCCCTCCTTCCCTCCTTCCCTCCTTCCCTCCGATCACATATTTTCTTTCTCCTCCATACCTGTCCTCAAGGATGTGACTCTTATGGAAACACACCAGTTACCATGAAACACTTGACTGAGTCACTAGAATTGACAGCACTGAGGCTAGGTAGCATATTGGAAACGACAGTCATTGACGTAGTACTGGAGTGTTTCTGTACATTACAATAAAATGTTATTTTGGAAGGTGTTGCCAAGTGCTTCCACCACAACACTTGCGCTTTTTCATTTTTATTGTGTTTGAATAGCCTCTCCAGTGCCTGGGAGTACTGCATTAGGGCATTCTGTTAGAAAATAAGTGTAGTGACTGAAATTGGAAAGGAAGCTCTCAATAGAGCAGTGCAGTTACTTTAACCACAGGGAGTGACATAAAAAAGGCTGAATACGAAACTCGATAAATTTTTATGTTCTGTCTTTTCTAGGAGCAGAAGGATCAAAGCTGTCATACACTTAGAATGATTAACTTAAATAAGATGTGACCATTTAAATAAAAAAATGTATGGACTGTTACTGAATATTAATGTTAACATGGCTAACTGGTCAACAAAGGAATAGTTGAACAAAATAGAGTTTCAAATACTTACCAAGAACATGGTTACTGCAAAATTAATTTTGTAATACTCATGTTGGTTTTCTTAACTTCTGCGCTGACTCTGGACTGTAGCGATCTGGTGCAGTTTCATGCTGAGGCTGATGGTACATCAGAGCAACACTACACAGTTTTTTCAATAACTTTTGATGCAGAGTGATCCACAAAAAATGTTCAGGATTGAGAATACTCCTTTAGGGTAAAAGGCTTGGAATCATTGACATTGAATGAATATAATCTGCAAAAGACTGACTGTGTCATTAGCACCCAGTTGTGCTATTGATTTTAAACAGATCATGCTTGCTTTTCTACCACATGACTTAGCAGTGCTTGACTGACCTTCCTCAAACCTGCTGGTGTTGTGAGGATTTTTTTTTCCCTTTTCTTTTGTTTGGTTTGGGGTTTTGGTTTTTTGTTGTAGTCTTTTTTTTTTAAAGTACAGTGATTATATTTTTATGGGTTTTACCTAATGAGGACTTTAAAATGAAGGGTGAGCTAGGTGCCATCTCATTCCAGTTGGTTGCATTAATGCTTGCCAAGGTAGTAATTAGGGTTCTGTAATAGATTCCTCCTCATTTTAAAATCAAGAATCATAGAATGGTTTAGGTTGGAAGAGACCTTTAAAAGTCATCTAGTCAAGGCCCCATGCAATGAGCAGGGACATCTGCAACTAGATCAGGTTGGTCATAGCCCTGTCCAACCTGACCTTGAATGTTTCTGGGGATGGGGCATCTCCCAGCTCTCTGGGAAACCTGTTCCACTGTCTCAGAACCTTCATTGTAAAAAATTTCTTCATTACATCTAGCCTGAATCTAGTCTTTTTTAGTTTAAAACCATTGCCCAATGCCCTGTTGCAACAGGACCTGCTAAAAGACCCTGCTCAACAGATGGCTTGGCTTGAGATAGAACAAGACCAATTTTCTTTTCAGTAGTTTATCTTTTCAGTTAAGTCTGCGCTCTCTGAAATTAATATATTTTTCAGACAGTGTATGCTTCTAGCAGTGATAACAGCTGATGTTTATAGTTAATACTAAAGAATGGTAAGCAGAGAAGCTCTTGCTTATATTTGTTGTAACAACCAAGGCCAGACAACTTTCTTATGAGCCAAGTTGGAGGGTCAGAAGCTGAAGAGCGTAGAGGAGTCACACCTGCAGGGAAAACTGGACAGGACCGGTGACCCCAAACTGACCAACAGCGTATTCCATCCCATCTGTATCATGCTTGGTATAAAGCTGAGGGATCAAGGGGTCAAGTTTCTTCTTTTTAAATGGCCGCCATCAGAGGAGGACTCTGTCCATTCTTCTGACTTTGATTCCAATCCATGTGTTCCTGAATCCAGTTTGTCTGCTGCTGAGTCCAGTCCCAGTGCTTGTCAGTTATGTGATCACCATCCTAGGAGATTAATATTGGGTTTGTATATATTTGTATATATTTAATTCTTTTGCTTATTAATATTATTATATTTTCTTTTTATTGTTGATATTTATTGTTAATATTGTATTATAGATGTTTTAGGGATTTTTTCGAGCCATAAGTCTCTATCCCTTCTTCTCTCTCCCTTACCCTTCTGGGGGGAAAGGGGTTAATAGAGAGCATCTGTTAGTTTAGTTGCCAGCCCAGCCTAGACCTTGGCAACAGAATAATAGCCTAGAATAGTTAGAGCTTTGCTTTCTGTAACATTTAGTTGTGGGTTTTTTTATATGGGATGTTGTCATGGACAATGGAGCAGAGGAATGGGCTGCTTCTCTTCATTTTTGTTCCTTCCTCCTCACTTTTAATTAAAAACTAAAACAACAGCAACAAAGTAGATTGTATAGCAGTTGCATTTAACACCCACTTAGCTCTGTTAAGAAGGGTGCTTTTGTGCCCCTGATGGGCATGAAAATTTTGTGAAGTCAATAACTTCTGAAATATAAGGTCACTTCAGTTACCATTTCTAAATGTAAATGTGATGTTTTAACAGAACACTGATAGACCACACACTGTATCAAGCGATGTAGTGCCTCTTCAATGCATTGCCATAAAGACAAAGTATTGCTGCAGGAGCACAGAAGCAATTGTTTCAGGTGGCATCATATTTCTGACATGTCAAAACAACAGCACTAATGTATCAGATTTAGAGAAGAATACAATGTAAGAGAAAGCTGAGATTCAGAAAGGGAGGAGAAAATACTATTTTTTGAAACTTAACAGTGACAGACAATATAATGCAGAGGTGAAATGAAAAGAAAACTCAAGCAAGGCTGTGAAACTGCAATTTGGAATGAAATCTGAACTATACAAGCCTCTGCAGTTAAATTTGAAAAAAGAACTTCATTAAAGCTTAATACATTTAATTGATCACAACATGAAAAATGTGCATGTGTGTATGCTGAAACTTTCCATGTTTTGTCTCTGCTCATGTAAGCTTCTTACAAATCAGAGGAAAATAGATTGAGGTTTTCTGTTTATAAGAAGGTATTTGCTTGCCAGAATAATACAAGAATGTTTGTTAGCACATTGGCTTATGTCATTTAGAAGTAGAGTAATTGCAGATTTTTTTTTAAATTTAAATCTAGCCTGGAAGTAAACTTGACTAAGTTAAGGTCTCTCTTTTTAAACAATTTTAAAGTCATGTTCTTGACATACAGTATGCTTGGAGGGTATGCTGCATAGTACATGCACGTGCATCGTGACTGTATGAAAAATCTGTTTGGGCTTATTTTGCAAAAGTGATTTTGCAAAAGATTTGGGAAGCAGTTTTTCCACACAGCTAAGCAAGGTTAAAGCCTGAGATGGAATACTCTGTTGGGTTTAGACACTGCACTTTGAGGAAGATATGGATCAACTGTAAAGAGTCCCAGGGAGATCAAAGAGAATAATCAGAGGTCTAGAAAATATGGCATCATTACAAAATGTGAAATAACGGGATAGCTAGAGAAGCCCAGGCATCAGGATGGACAATAGGGCAGGGTTACGAATGGGGAGCTGAACTTAGTGACTCTTCTGGATGCATTTAAAACTGCTGCCAGCAGGCAGAAAAAGGAAATAAAACAGGTTATCTATGCCCATGTACAAGGACTAGTGAAATTAACACCATCAAGAAAGATTCACATTAGACATAAACAGAATTTTCTGATAGCAATGACATAGATACACTGATACTACTTTGGGAATTTTTACAATATCTGTCACTGCAAGCTGTTTTCTCTGAGACAGAGCAGTATTGGTTGGAAATGATGTTTGAATAGTAGATGGTACTTTGGTGAGGGGAAGAAAGGATAGGATAGACTCTATGAGCTTATAGGTGACCTCACAACTAGAATCTGACAATTGTTAAAGTAAGAGTAATGTTGTAGGCAGGAAAAATTGCCTTGTGACTGCTTAAAGTGCGCATTTTCTAGATCGTTGACAGCTGAGAAGAAAATCAAATAAAACCGTGTGAATTTTTCAAGACATTTTTTAAAAATTATTGAAACATTGAGAATCATGATTTGTAAAAGAAATGCCTGCTGTCTATATCCATGTTCTTCAGGCTTCCTTGCTAAACGGGTTATGGCTGGATGATTTCTCGTAAAAGGTGAGTCATATAATTGTGTTGACCTAGTGGGTGGAAAAAGTATATCCAATCCTTTCAATACATTTTTAATTGAATTGCAGCACGTAGACTTGGGATTATGATCCATTAATATCTGTTGTTTTGGTGGTGGTGTTTGTTTTGTTTGTGTGCTTGTTTCTTTTTTAGTGGAAGCCAATGGATAATGAGTGCATAGGAAAGTTTACTAAAGCTAATGTGGTTTTTGGTACTTGAATTTATGCTGAATACTACTTCATGTATCACCTTGCCCCCAAATGTGGGCTTTTCTTTTTCTTCTTCATTAAAGAAAAAATACAAGGATTAACTAAAGGATGGGCTTGGGGCAGAGTAATATACTTTTGACTCTTGATTCTGAGTTGTTTGGGGATATTTTGTAAAAAAAAAACCCTGTTGAAATATGTAGGAGTTAGGATTTAAGATGTGAAAGTGACAAATCTAATTATAAGCTGATTCAGAAAATGTCAGTGAGGGAAAACAACACTATTTGCATAATTTATTGCTTTTAGGGTTCTTTTTTATCCTTTATATACTTCATTACGTAGAAAGGGAATAAGCTGAAGTTCTTTGAAATCGAGTCCCATCTTTATGTTTTTCATGCAACATTTGTATAAATGAACAGACTCATTCTAGCACCTGAGTCTACTCTCCTGTGACACATTCCACATAAAAAAGTGCACAAGGCTTCTCACCACTTTGTCACGTGTTACTGGCAAAAGAGGCTCATAAATGTGTGATATTTTTAAATGATTGCAGATAAAATGTTGGGTAAATTTATGTTTGTTTGCTATAGGTGTGACAATACTTATAGTGGACGCCTCAAGCATACATTAAATGAAGATTTAATTCAAATAACTCTGGCTATGAGCATCAATAGTGATCTAGATGCTTATGCATTTGATAAGACCCTAATAAAATCTTAGTGAACTGCTTAAAACTTTTTTATACCTTAATATCTAAAAATATTTTGGTTTTTAGGGAAGAAGGCAGTGAGTTTAATCTGCATGTCCTTATTCTGACAAACTATCTTTTTTTTTCCTTTCTCTATCATTTTGAAAGTACCTTAACAGCCCAGCCAACTGGCTTTATCCAGAGCAACCCACAAGTACCTGAGCATAGCTTTTGCAAAAAGTTTCAACAGCATAGTCCTACCAATTCACAGGAGAAAAAGAAAAGAAACAGCTAGAAAACAGTTTTCCTCCTCCTTCCCAAGGCTCAAGTTCACTCTAATACCTCTGCTCCTGCATCCCTAGTCTCAGCTTCCCTTTTTTTTTCACCATGCACTATACTTATTCTATCCCATTCCCTTCAGTAAGGCAACAGGTGGCACAGGGGCTTCACTTTGCCTGCCACTTCCTGCTTCTTGTTTTTCTCTGCCACTTCTTGTTGCTGCTTCATTTTCCTCTGCTCTGGTGTGGGTCCTCCATGGGCTGCAGTCCCTCAGGGGTGTCCCAGCTCAGTCAAGTTCAACTTGCAGGCTGAAGTCCTTCCCAGTGTCCCTGCCCTGGTGCGAGTCACCTGTGGGTGACCTCCCCTGTCATGGAATGCCTCCTTCCAGGAGCATGTCTCCAGCCCTGTTCCTCAACAATGTCTCCTTTTATGCATCTTCTCTGTTTTTCCTTCCACATCTCCTCAACCCCTCCAAATGTTGCTCTTTTTCAAACATGCCTGCTCAGAAGTGCCACATACCCCAGCTGCTGCTTTGGCAGGTGGTGGTTGGCTCACAGCAGTTCTAGAGCTGGCTGGAAACAGCTGTGAGTGGCTGGAGGGCAGTTCCTGGCCCCACTGATATACCCCAGCCCTGCCCAGCAGTGCATTCGTCCTCAAGCTTCTGCGAAGCATGCTTGAGAACTCCTTGAGCGTACATCCATTTTAGACCTTACTTTTATCATCACAATCTTAATACACGTGTTATAAATTCTAACCTTTCTCCCAGTGTCCTTGCCCTGGTGTGAGTCACTTATGGGCTGCACCTCCCCTGTCACAGAATGCCCCTGTCGATGTCAGTGGAGACTTGATATCATAACTGTGTGTACCTATGCTCAAGAAAATGGCAAACCTCATTCCTGGGAACCAAGCTACAGGCATTCACATTCTACCAATCTCTCAGTGTTTATTTGTTACAAACTTTACACCTCATTCCTGCAAAATGTGTAATTATTATTACATAATAATTATGAGGTATATAAATATGAGGCCATAATTATGAGGTATTTCTCTAAACTCCTTTCCCTCCTGTTCAGGGTCCTGAGGGCACTAATAAACCTTAATAGCCCTAACCAGCCTCACCTGCATATGTCCAGCTGGAGCCCCTTCTGATTGTGAGCCTCACCTGTGGACAGGCTTCCCAACTTGGCCTCAGACCCATCTTGTTGTGGGGACTTGCTGTGTGATCACTGGTCTGTGTCTGATCCCAGTTACCCTTACCAGACCCAATTCTGAATGTGACCCTCAGATATTGACTTCCCACCTTACTGATATAAACTTGCTTGGCCATCTGGACTCTTGGTTGAGCCTGGCTACCACCTCTGGCTCTGCCTTGCTTGCCTTGTTCAGGTATGGTGGGGTGGGACCCTGCTGGCTGTGTTATCACCCTCTGCTCCCAGCTTCACTTGTGCTTTCTGACTGCATTTTATCTTTCCATAGATATCATGCTGTCTAGCTGATGGTATTATGGATTTCTGAGACAAGTTCAAGTTGCATTTAGTGCCCCAGTAGGAAGTTTGATTTCTCCCAGAATGCGCAGCACTTTCCTGGGCCCACCTGTCTAAAAATACCTTTCCTTTATGCTCCCATCCCAAGTCTATGCTGGTAAATCAGGCTAGCTGGTCAGCCTTATTAGTGTGTTCTCTTCTTGCGTTCCCTTTGTGTTTGGGATATATGCATTAACATGACTTAAAGTAGTTCTCTTCTGAGTAGCTGTTGTATTATTTTCCATTGTTCTGTTGCCCAAGAAGCTTTTCCTCTCTGCTGCCTGTTACCATGATTCCAGTCTTTGAGAAATTTTCATACTGTATTGACCACCACTTAGAAGTCAGTACAGACATAGTTAGGGCAACTGATGCTCCTGAGCATGTTTAAAGGCTATTTTCAAGGTCATTACTTCTGCAAACTGACTGGAGTGTCCAGGCCATTTGCAGGTGCCAGCTCCCCTCTGCAGGGGTTCCAAGCAGTAGCTTGTAACCGCCAGTTTCCTGCTTTGATTTTACAGGATCTGTCAGTAGACAAACTTCATTAATTTGAAGCATTTAATTCATCATATGCTGGGGCTTCAATAGCCTAAGGAGGCTGGTCTTCTCATATTGTTGATCTCTTGGCCACTGATTAAGAGGATCACCTTGTCCGGAACTTCAACCAATACATGTTTCTGTCCATATCACCATTACATGCTTAAAGCCTGTGTTTCTTGAGTGGCCCCTCTTACTTTGGAGTGTTTAATAACACATCTAATATTGGAAAAAAAAGTACTGATTACCTTCTGCACTTTATTTAGTACTTTGGCATTGATCCTCTAATCAATAGAGCACCAGTACAGTGCAAAGGTGTTATGGAAACCTGTTGCTTTAAAGTTTGGTGGATAATGCTGTTGCAGATGTTAGGACTGTGTTTTGTGCTGTTCTTCCAGCATGGTCCCTCCACTATGGTAGATATAGATCTCTTGTTGGTCAACAGGGAGTCCTCACAGGTTATCTGTGATGCCAGAGGGGTGGTAGTAACTGTGCCCAGGCATTAGAGCTTTTGGGCTCTGGCATCAGCAATCACTACCTGTGGGGTCTTTCCTTACTGTCCTGCAGCTGCCCAAGCAACTCCGGCCTATTACCCTCTTTTTCCTTATTCCTTCCATGGGTGTATTTCATCTTTGCAGAATTGCATGTCCTGTTGGTCTGTTCCTCCAGCCTATCCCAGTCCCTCTACATGGTATTACATCGTTTAAGCATGTGCTTCTTCCTCCAAATGTGCATCATCTGCAAATGTGAGAACAGTGTACTCCATTGCCTCTACCCAGGACAGACTTCTGTGGTACTTCACTTCTTGCTGATCTCCAGATGGAGTACAAGCCATTGAACACTATCCTCTGAGCCTGATTGTACAACCACATTTTTACTGGTCAAGTTATCCACCTATACAGGTCATAACATCCCAGCTTGTGTCTACTGTTCCAAAATCAGCTGCTACATTCAGCAACAGAGCCACATTTTCCTTGGTCAGCCTTTGATCACTGACATACTGGTAGAAGCTCTTCTTGTTGCCTGTGATGTCCTCAATTCCTTCTTTGTCAGAGAGGAATAAAATTCTAAGTGTTTGGAAATTTGGTTCAATGACTGGCATGTAATCCTAGACATGGATACACACGGGATGAAAGAATATATTGTAGTAAGTCTTTGAGAAAAGCTATTCAACAATAACAATATGACTGTTCCTAAAGCTGCGTTCATAATGAGACCTACATCTGTTGTCATCATCATTTAAATGCTGCAAGCAATAAATTTTCCTCTCTTAAAACTTTGAGTAATTAGTTTTTTCACGAACCAATTAGTATTACATGGGTGAGAAAAAACAGGTTTTCTGCTGTATTTCACAGAGTCAAAAAACTGTTGTGAGTATATTCCTTTTTATTAAAAAACTTTTATAGAGAAAAATGTGACTGAGAAAAGGTATTTTCTGTAGACTTACATTTTTTGATATCAGCTTCTAAAGCTGAGTGAAAACTTACCAGCAATGCATGAATAGATAGAAAGTTATGACAAATAAGACTTTTTGCCAAATTTTGACATTTCAGCTGAGTTTTCAGTTATGTTCTTGTTGTTCAACATTACTGGGTAGGTATTACTTCTTCCTCCCCCTTCTTTCTTCTCCTAATGCCACCTTCCTCAACTCCATCCTGCAAGTTAATATTTTGTCTGAATTTTGAACAAAAAGCCTCAGGCTGTGACTTCTTGTCAACTTTTAAGGGAAAAAAAACCCGTAAGTTTCTATTCCTCTCCCCACCTTCACTTTTCTACCGTTTGCAACTATTGCTTTTCAATCTGTTGCTATTTTACTTTTTTCATTCATACCCTATCCATCCTAAAAATTGTTATATTGGTTAGTATTTGAAGCATTTATGTGTTGTAGAATTATAAACAAGTGCTTAATGAGTGAAGGCTTTGTATTCTGTCCTTAAGACAAATTTTTAAGAATTCCTGAATAATAATTTTTAGAGAGTAGTATACTTGGATATGCTAGGGGAAATTATCTTTCTGGGTTTTTTTAAATGCGTACTGCTTTGGCTTTGGAAACAGTAGGGAAAACTTCAATTCTTACTGAAAATGCCCTAGAATTTTAAGCACTAAGCTCTCACTTTATAAAGTATCTTGCAAAGCAATCTGTTTATCTGATGAAGGAACTAAAATACTTCAAATCTCTCTTTACAAGATTTTTTTTTAAATAGGGAATACTCCATTACATTTAGAAATTAGTTGGAACTGCAAAATCAGATGTTTCCCCTCCATTACAGATATTAGCAAATAAAAGAAACTTTATTACTTCAACATATAAATTAATCTCGATGTACAGTAAATGAATCTTCAGGCAGTAAAAATTTATTAATGCAAATAACAGAAGAAAACAAATCTACAGGGCAGAGCAATAGTTTTGATCCATTTTTTTCTGCTGCCTCCATTGTGTTCAGTTGGCAATGCTTTCATTTATCATTGTCTTTTTCTACAGTCTTGCTTGTCTTTTAGTATTGTTGCTTTTTTGCCTTTTGATGCTTGCTTTTTTTTTAAAAAAATCAATATTTAATCAAAAAGATAAAATGATGACATCTTTTGGAAATAAGGAGAAAAATTAATTCTGGCTCTGAAACCCAAGTGGTTACCAGGTTTCCTTCCCTGTCAATAGGTGAGAACTTTGTGAATCTTTCTATAGGGATAGGTCTGGTGGAAAACCAGCGTGCGGAGCACAGGAATTTCAGTTTTTACCCTCCCATGCCCTGGGCTAGTGAATGGAATCTGTCCTAATTCAAAAATAGTGTGTTGTGCTACTATGTCATTGTGCTTGAGCTTTAACATTAGGTTATGAAACCAGAACTGACATATATTGGGGCAAAAAAAGGAATTTAGGCTATGTGTAGTTGTTCAGTTAGTATGCCTTTCCCAGTAGCCATCTTGTGTCACTAGCAAGCAGTGTCCCATCACAGTTGTTATTCTAGGGACTCCAAACCTCCCATTCTCACCCATTAGCTGCAAAGAGTTGCACAAGATCCTGTTTCAGATCCTGCTTTTCCAGGAGCCTTATCATGATACTCCAAAATATTGCTCAATTCAGAACAGGTTTGATCAGTCAGTTTCTGACATTCAGCTGTTACATCAGGTAATAATCAGCCCATCCCCATATTTTGCTTAATCAGCTTACAGTGTGGATATACTGTGTTGTGATTCTCTTTCTGTGTGCTTGTTTTCTGCATGTTGAATTGCGTCTTATTTGACAGCCAATAAGAAAACTACTAAGTTATGTAAGAGTTTTAATGTTTCATCATGCCTAGCCTCTACATGTTATTGATGATTGATTAGACACTCAGGTCCTGCTTAATGCTGTATTTGGATGTTTTCTGCTGCATATATTTACTTCTCAGTAACTTTTACACAGCTGATAAAAGCTGGATGGCAGTTACCATGTTATGCTTACGTTTCTGTAAATGTTATTAATGTTTTGCATTCAGCTCACATTTAACCCTATATTTCATATTACCTGGTCTGCATGCATTTATTTTTCAGTAGCATCTATTTGACTGAAAAAGACAGGACTGGGTACATCCTGTCATGAAAAAACTGAACTCAGCTGCCTGCCTCTCTTTAAGGTAGCTTGAGTACAGGTAAACTCTTTTCCAGGTATCTATTTCTGAGTTGCACACGTTATCAGCTATCCACGTATGCTTTACATTTGAGACATCTGGGATGTTTTTCTAGCTTTTGAGAAGACTCACCACCCTAAATAGCAGCCTTAACTTTGTTATAATACTGTTTGTGTCTGTCTGCATGGAATTACTGATGATGTAAATGTACAGCTATCCATAGAGAAACACAGGAGACCTCCTTGCCTCTAAAAGGTTTTGCATAACTTTTATTGATATTAATGGTAATTCCTAAGGGTTTATTGGGATTTTTCAATTGCTTAAGTTTCAGAAACTTCTATTCCCATATATGTGAACAGTTATCATATGAAAGATAGAAATTCTCCATGTATGATTAGTGAACCAGGAAAAAAACCCATCAACAAGACACTTAGGGCAGAATGACTATGGAAAAACTTTCCTGTGTCTGCTTGTCACAGGGTTGGGATTGTGACTTGTCAGCTGTGTGATTATGATTTTCACAGATATGATTCATCAGTGTTCCCCCTTCTCATTAATGATTCAGTCCTATTATTTTTCCACCAGAAATTACAGGCATGAATTTCAAAACAGAGAAGAGGTTCTGGGTGCTACCTATTAAGTAAGCTAGGTGCTTTGGGCTGTCTTGGATATGCAAATTGAATGATCTAGATGCAACAGAAGGCTACTTTTTTTTGCATAAATTGAAAGATCCAGAACATAGTTTCAGTAAGATATTCAGGTAGTCATCAAGTGTTAGGAAGAAAAAAATCAAGAAGAAACAGTGAATTCATGTCCAGTTCAGGCCTGCACCTGAATGCTGCAGAATCTGTGTGTGATTTTTGCTAAGTCGCATAGGACTGTAACTACAAAAGGAGTCCTGAAAACTGCCACCTCAGTTGATATATCCTGTTAAATCTTATTAAAATATTGAGACTGCTATGATCTTGTGTAAAATGTCTTAGCACTGCAAGATCTAATTTGGACCCTGCCCAGAATTGCTTCCATGCCAGAAGAGGTGAGCAGCCCAAGGAAGTTTACAAACCGGCTATTACTCCATGGGCTTTTTTCTGTGCATAAAATGTTTTTAAAAAGCTAATCTGAGATGTAGGATTTCAGAGCTTCAAAGAGTAGCCCAGCTGAAGTGGCTTTATATCAGGTACTTACTAAATCAGTAACTAGAACCCCTTGTCACTCTATTCCCACTTTCTATACACTAGTTGAAACTACAGGGTATCCTGCTCAGACTCTGGCTTAATATGTACTTAACAATGCAGAGTGGAAAAAATTGTCAGTGGGACTAGGAGAAGCTGCATATATTTCACAAAATCATAATCCAGTGGTTGAGCATACTTCTGTGGAAGATGTAGTGTTTCAAATTCTCATCAAATAAAGAAACGGAATCCCAGCCTTCCATAATTTGTGCCCAATACATTGCAAGGCTTGATGGTAGCAGAGAGCTCACTATCTTTTCTGTATTTACAGCTAGAAGGATGAATGGGGAAAATTCCTACTGATTGTAAAGAATATTTTTAGTTATAAATATTGTGTCTGCAGTCTAAATGTTGAATGTGAGGGGCTGTGGTTCTAGTGGCTGAGATATTTAAGAACATTAACAGGTGAAAATGCCTGTCTGCTTTTTGTAAGACCGCTTCTAAAACTTATTTCCTATAATACAAAGTTAAGGAAACTTTTCAAAGGTAGTTGTTTTCTCTGACCCACAAACTTACATTCTTCAAGGCAGCCACTTTAGCTGCCTTCATCTGCCATCTTGTGGTATGCTGGCTTAATCTCAAGTGTATAGAAATGCACATACATATTCCATTTTATAAAATTTTTCTGTGTCACATTACTAAGTACCAGAGTGATACAAGCTGATTTTACTTTTGTGAGCTTTGTGAGTTTTCATGCACTGTCATCTTTTTAATAATGGAAAAGTAAAGAAAGACTGAAAAGTCAGCCAATTGCAAAGTAGTTCTTGTTGAAAATATTTCTGTTTTACTGGAAATCATATATATTAAAACAGCTTTTGAACTTTACATTATGTTCACATGTCTCAATACATTAACACTTTTCAATAAAAAAATATATTCATATTCATTTTTGTTGAAGTTTTCAAAAAACAGTTACTGGTAAAATCAGTAGAAAGGTATTGTGAACACACGTAAGCTTAAAAAGTAGATCCTTTTCTCTCTCTTCAATTTTTTATAAGATCCAGGTGCATTTATAGAAAATTTGGTTAATAATATCATTTCAGTGACTCTGAGATACTGATGTCTTTGTTAATACCTGTCAAACCTATTATTCGATTCTTAGTAGCAGAAGTTTCACAGCAAAGGACAGGGCAAATTCTACTGGAAGAGCGAGATGGAATAAACTGTCACATGGAATGAAGAATTGTTTTTCTAAATTCCATTAGTATTTAGCTTCCGATAAATTTAGAGATATGTTTATGTAAAACATATATATACACAGAGAATATGAAGATATATTCAAGAATCTGGGTTGTTTAAATTTTGCTACAAGAGAGTTTTAAATGGAAAGATGGAGGGGAAGATGTAAAAGCCCTTTTAAAACTTACCTAATTGAGAGAGCCTTGATCCTGCAGTTGGTTTCAGGCTGAATTCTGTTAATTTAATTAAAATGATATGCTGTTTATATCTTTTGCTTATTTGGATTTATATAAAGTACTCACATTGCTTAACTTCTCAGAGCTAACTTAACAGATAAGAGCTACCACTTTCCCTTCCTGGATCTACCATGTCTTAGTATACAAGACAAACTACATTGAAAAAGTACTTGTGAAAGTACATAATCATAAGTTTTCTACTCACTTTCGTAGGCTAACCTTGAAAATACTACTTAAAAGCACATCATTGAGAAACTGTGCTAGTAGCACACAATGAGAACAATCAGCCATTGGAAAAATCTCCTCAGGGAAGTGGTGAATTCCCCATCATTGGACACTTTTAAGGTTCAGGTGGACAGGGTGCTGGGCCATCTTGTCTATACTGTGCTTTGCCAAGAAAGGTTGGACCAGATGATCTTTGAGGTCCCTTCCAACTTGGTATTCTATGATTGTGAGTTCTGTCTTATATTTTCCCCGTGTTGAAAGTTGCAAAAAGTTCTAACATATATTAAGCATGCAAAATATCCATCAATGCAAATTATTGATTTTCATTAAGGAGATATTTTAAGGAGGGCCACAGGGATGATCAGAGGTTTAAAGCACCTTTACTATGAGGACAGGCTGAGAGAGCTGGGGTTGTTCAGCTTGGAGACGGCTCCAGGGAAACCTTATAGCAGCCTTCCAGTATCTGGAATGGGCCTACAAGAAATTTGGAGAGAGACTTTTTACAAGCACATGTAGTGATAGGACAAGGGGGAATGGCTTCAAACTGGAAGAGGGTAGACTTAGCTTGGATATTAGGAAGAAATTTTTCACTCTGAGGGTGGGGAGCACTGGAACAGGTTGACCAGGGAAGGTGTAGAGGCCCCATCCCTGGAAGTGTTCAAGGCCAGGTTGGATGGGGCTTTGAGCAATCAGGTCTAGTGGAAGGTGTCTCTGCCTATGGCAGGAGGGTTGGAAGTAGATGACCTTTAAGGTCCCTTCCAACCTAAACCATTCTATGATTCTATTTCTGGAAGACAGATAAAAAGGAATATTGTTTTGAACTACTTTAACTATTTCAGTTAGCAACACATTTCTGTGAATATTTGATAGAGGTCAGTTTTGATACTAGTAACAATAAGATTTAGTGTCAGGATATCATGGCACAGACTGAGAAATCCAAATTTTACTAATTTGGATGCTCAGTTCAGACTGAGACCCAGGAATTTAGCATTGTTAAATAGTTATTTTTGGGCATGGAGAGATAATGGAAATACGGTTTAGTCATAATGGTGACTCCATTCCAGTGATATCAACTTTTTCCTTGACATGCTTTAGAAAGGGACTTGAATCTGCTAGATGAATACTGCAAAATTGTAAGGATTTGTAGGGATAGGGGGCATTTATTTAGTTTTGTTTTCTGTGTCTTCCTCTAGTATTACAAAAGTTCAAGCAGCAACCACCTTAAAGGAGATTATAGAAAGTAGTTGTATACAAAAATGTTTTAAAATTGACAGAGCTCTCTTTAAAGTTGATGAAGTTGGATATAATCTGTCAAATGCAGTCATAGGCAAGATTTTTCTTGAGCATATCTTGAATATCTTAAACTCCTTAAATGATGCAATGTTTTACTTTTATGGTTTACGCAGGGAAGCAAGGGTAAAGAGGCTTTCTAGGAAAATTAAATTACAAGAAAATGGATCTTGTTTATAAGTCAGAATTACAATTTCAGTTTCAGTTTATTGAAGATACAGATGTTTTTTAGGAATTTCAGTATAGTGTTTGAAAGGCTTCAAAGCCTGTGCCCAGAAGGGAAAGTAGATTACTGTCCTTCTGATATGACATCTAATACAGCAAAGGACAAAGGAGAAGAAAAATCTGTAAGCAATCATTAAAAAAACTGCAACAAAAAGCCCAAACTATACTAGTTCTGCAGTGAAGTTAATCTAAACAAAATTATATGTGGTGGGACTTCATCTGCTTTTTTTTTGTGCTACAATTAAAGAGAAAGTTAGTATTTTACTAAAAGTAAAGAATGTTGCACTGGATTGAAACTGAAGTAGAAGCTAAAACAGACTAGACTTACGTGGTTTGGTTTTGTCCAAGAAAAAACCCAAAACATCACACACTAAAATAACTGTTCAAACCCTTTTTTTGCATTTTGCTGGAAGATCCAGTTCAACTCTGACTTGAAACATTGAAGAACTTGTTCTCTGAGGTATCTGATAGCCAATAGTTCCAGCATAGTTTCCATTAAACAAGTTCAAA
The DNA here is from genome assembly GCA_013398295.1 of Chionis minor. NCBI lineage: Eukaryota > Metazoa > Chordata > Aves > Charadriiformes > Chionidae > Chionis > Chionis minor. The sequence continues at coordinate 23,404 of VZSF01006470.1, forward strand.
GATTTAGTATTGGTTCAAAAGAAAAAGCGTCCGCAACAATATTTTGTTTTCCTTGTATGTCCTTTAATGAGTCTCAGCTGTCAGGTACATCAGGCCAATATGAATTATCAGTTGAAGTTTCCATAGGATCCTGGAACTTTGAGCTTTAGACTGAATTTATTTTTTCTGCAGGAAAATACAAAATGAAAAGTACAACATCTGAAAAATTTGAGATCGTATGGAATTATTACAGTTCAAGTGTCAACATCTGTCAAGGATGAAGTATTTCAAAGTCAGGAAAATTTGTGAGATATTGTGCAACTTCCAAGTTTAAAAAGAATGTGTTTTGCTTGCTATACTCATGAACCAAAAAGTTTACTTTAAACCAAGACCTAATTTCATGTTGAGCTTTTCAGTGGAAGCTGTGGATTTCTGTAATGGCTGTTTTTCTTTCCCTATGTATTCCCTAAATACTGTCTTTTTAACTTTTTGTTGGGGTGGTTAAAGGAAACCGCTACAAAAATGTTAATGTATTGTGATAGTATATTTCTGCACCAGCTGTACAGTATCACTTTATGATGAGTTAATTAGGTTAGTCAAAACAATGTTCTGAAAGATCATGTGGAGTGATTTCCAACTACCTAGTGGCTCTCCAAACATGTGGAAAGATTTGAGCTCACTCATCTCCTGACAATAAGTAACAACCGTGACACTGGCAGCTTTCCAAGGCAACATGGAGAACTCATGGACTTGTCACACTTCCAAGGTGTCAGAAGGAGCTAACTCAGCTGTGATTCACTGCTGATTGCTTTTGCAATCACAGAATCCTTTAAGGTTTCAAGCCTTTGGGGAAATCTCACAGATTATGCTTGGCAAGATGTAAAGTGTCAACTAATGCATCGTGTAACAGGGTAGGTAATTTGGTAAAAGCAAAGTTGTTTGGGTTTTTTAATGCTTTGTTCTGAACCATTGTTGTTCAACTTTGTTTTTTAATTTAAGTAATTAAGGGGGTGGTTGTAATGAAACACCTCTAACAGTTTGCTTTCTGATTAAGAAACAATACGAGAGTTCTCAGTACTGATTATTTTTCCCCTCTTTCCCTCTAAGAAATTTCTAATAGTTCATATTTATTGAGTTTAACTATCTGAAAAACTGGGAGTCTACTGGGATGAACATAATTTAAGAAAAATCTTTGGGTAAAACAGCAGGATCCTGAGGGAGTTTTACTGGTTGCTAAAAGTTTTGTTTTTAGAAGAAATGGTTTCTTGCCTCTTGTGTGTGTTTACCGGGTCGTACTTGGACATACTGACAAAGATTTTGATCTGTAGTGTAGTGAAATAAACCAGAATCTGCAAGGTTGCCTAAATTACTTTGGGTTGATAGTTGCATAGCTGAGAACATAATTTACTGCTGCATGAATATTCTAGGAGTTTAAAAAAAAAAGTGCATAGTTACAACAAAAAATTCCAGGGAACTATTTGGCTGTCTGATTACAAAAGATGATAGTAAGTTCCTAAACATTTGAACCTGTGGCTTAATAAGAAACATGCCTTCATTTAACATTATCAGGTTCTACAATTTCTGAGAAAGGTTTAAGATTATTAAAAATTATAATTTTTATTCTATACAAGTCATTGTGGAATACTTCGTGTACAAGGATGTAACAAAGCAAACTGTAAATTGTTCATTCTAAATATTTTAGTTAATTGGTTAATCAGAAGAGAGCTGAAGTAATTAACAATTTTTAAACCTGTTCAGCATTTTAGAAAAGATAAATTTTTGTTGTTTCATTGCCTAGTACTGACTGCTCTGTTGCTGACAGTAAGCAGATATTAGACATTGAACAAGCCTGGAGAGACAAACCTTACAGAAGATCTGATATTGTTTCAATCTGTCTTCCTAAATGTCACATGCTTGTATTTAAAAACTTCAAATCTGGTCTCCTGGCACAAGAGACAAATGATTTAACATCACCAACCACAATAATAGTTTAAATATTTTCAATAAATATCTAAAGGGAGACTTGAATATGTCTGGGCATGACTGGGGCACCCATATTTTGAAGTTTCTAATAAAAATTATAGGTTTGCACACTTCTTCTGGCATTAAGGCTTTCTCCCATACTCTGTTATTTTCCCACAGTAAAAATTCTTATATAGGCATTGATGTGATAATCATAATCTTATGTTCACAATAAAGTGACTGGGCTACTGTTGGAAGGTTTCCTGCACTTCAAGGCATATGACCACAGGTGATAAAACTTCAGGCTTGGCCTGAAAAAGATCTGACAAAATTTCCTAAGCAAAATAACCTTAAGAAAATCAGATAAAAAGCAGGAAAGGAAGTAACCTGAGGAAATAGGTTAGTTGTCTGGATGACGGATTATTATCTCTGCCTTAAGGGACAAGACTAATACCCTGAACAGAAACCTGTTTAGATGGCAAATTCAAATAACTATTGTCTGAATTCAGAGTTCTCTTTCTCTTACAAGGAATAAGCAACTCTGTATTCCTCAAGTCAAATGTGGATTTTTTTTTTAAGCCATCACCTGTGGAAATAGGAAAAATTGAGAAATACAAAGTGTGTGCCAGCAGAGAAAGACTGTAAACTAGAGACTGAGAAGAAAAATTAGCTTATTTAATCTTGTCAGACAAATGTAAGAATGAACATTTTACCCATCAAAGTGAACAAGAGAATATTATGCATTGTTTGTTAGGGTGATTTTTCCTCATGAATTGATACAGAAAAGTCATGTTTGGTTCAGACGAAGCTGGAATAAATGTCAATAATCTTGAGTTATAAAAAACCTGTCTCTTTTCAGCAAGGTGTAAAATGTACAACAGTGTAATCTGGACTTTCCTTTGTTTCTTCAGTGCTTTATATGGACTAAAAGCTCTTCCCCTAAAAATCCTCATCTTTTTTCTTACAAATGTAATGTATTGAAAGTAATAGGGTGTGTTTTTTCAAACTAAGGAGAAAATGGTCATGACTGAGAGCATTGATGGATTAGCATGTCATATTTTGCTACTAATCTGAACTTGATCAGCATATTCATGCTTTCGTTTAAATTATGAAAGAATCATATATATATGTATTTAGAATCTGCTTTTGCATTAAAATTTAAGTTGGTGTTAACAGGGACATCTAGTGATGTGAAATGAAACTGATTTTGTTAAACTGGTGTCATTCCTAATCTGTGAAGTAGATACTTGGCTCATTAACCGCAGACAAATGTCTACCTGGATCATGCTATGAAAATAAATCTTTTACATTACTGTCCTGGCTTTGGCTGGGATAGAGTTAATCTTCCCAAACTGACCACAGGGATATTCCTTAACATATGATGTCATGCTCAGTAATATAAAGCTGGAGGAAGAAGAAAGAGGGGGAAGTTCTGAGTTATGGCATTTGTCTTCCCAAGTAACCATTACACATGATGGAGTCCTGCTTTCCTGGAGATGGCTGAAAACTTACCTGCCGATGGGAAGTACTGAATAAGTTCCTTGTTTTCCTTTGCTTTTGTGTGTGGCTTTTGCTCTACCTATTAAACTGTCATTTAGGTACCGGCTGGGGTTAAACCATGACAATTACATTTATTGCCATCTTAACATTGTTTTTGTTCTAGCCAATGGGCTCCTAGCATGAGGATACTTAAACAGAGCCAAGAAAGCTGTTAAGACACCAACCCTTAACTTTAGAGATCTTTTTTAAGCCTCCTTACATTAGTCTATCTGTTTCTTCCCAGCCATAAACTTAGTGTTGGCATAGGCAACTTGTCAGCTTTGTACCTGAATATCTAAGAGTTGAGCTAGGGGTTAGGCCTATAGGGCTTCACAAGAAAATGAAGAGTTTGCTTCACTCAGGAAGAAGCTTTAGCTCTGGTTTGATAGTTTCATGGGCTGCAGTTAATTGCTGTGTAGGTAGGGATTGACTGGAATACTGTAGTTCTCTATTCCAAAGGCAGATTTAGGCTCCAAGTTCAGGTTAGATGTGGTTCAACTAGAAAACATTTTCATTGAAACACAGATGGACTCTAAATCAGGTTGATTTAAAAAAATAGCTGAAGATTTTTATCAGCATGACTCACTTGTTTGTATTAGCAGATGATGGCAGATGATGCTGGACTTTCAGGTAATATGAGTCTTTATACAGAAGATGACTATAAAGATATATGCTGAATTGAGAGGATAATTTGGACTAGCTTTTTGGATGGTGTTGAAACCTTTCTCCAGGATATGCTCACTTTTACACTTTGTGGACATGACTGGACTAAAGCTAAGCATTTCAGGCCTAGTTTTTGTAGAGATTGGTTAAAAAGTCTAGGGTCTGGAATGAGATGTCTGTTAGGTCAGGCAGTCTGTTATGATTGCATCATGATGGGCCTGCCTCACAGCTGTCTTCAGCCTTAGACTGATGTAGATATTTTCACTAAAACATATGTCTAGAATAAATCTGAGGTTGTGGTTCAGGTCAATAGGAAGGAAGAAGGACAAGAGAGTTAATAGAAAGTTCCAATGTGTAGTGTTGACTAATATTCTGAACCTTTGGATATACAATACAAAAAAAGTAACATTCAGTAACCTAAGAAGGCCTTTAATAACTTTATTAGTACCTTAAATCAAGGTAACGTTTTTCACTATTACACTGTTTATTTCATTTATAGAATAAGATGAATATAACGGGTCTTGCAAGCAATCTAACAAAGACTACTTTCCCATTTCAGGGACTCAAATAGAGTAGAGTTTAGGGTTTCTGTTATCTAAATTTTTATAATTTAGAAGTATCTTTGTCTACAAGTATTTCTTGCTTCTTGAAGTGGATTGATACTTAAAATATCAGTTATAATGACTGAATTTTCTGAAGCAAGTTCTGAAATTAATTTTTGTCACCTGAACAGATAAACACTAAGGAAGGAAAAATCAGCGCTTAAGAGATTGATTGTTGTGTAACAAAATGGTTCTTGTTGACAAGTGTGGGGTTTCATGAAAAAATATTCTTTAAATATGGTTTAGCTAGTCAACACAATGCATTACAACTACAGAAGTGTGTCAGTTTAGTGGTGAACAATTCTATATCTATGCATATCTAATCACCATTTATCAAAATAATGTTTTTGCAGCCTCACCGAAGTTGCTGTACTAAAAGCTCAATCAGCATTCCCACCATAACATCACTTCGGTGGCTCACTGTAATAGTTTCTGTCTGGGATTTAGGTTAGCAAATCTCAGGCTAGTGGCCTAAAGAAATTGGCTGCCACTTTATTGAATTCTTTGCTGGCATTTTCTATGTCTGAAACCAAGCTTGAATTTATTGTCCTCTTTTCATTTTTCTGAAGTTAATATAGACGCTTATAATGGTGAGTGTGGTCTAGATGACAGTGACTTTCTCAATACTTTATAAAGCAATACTTCCTAAAGGGAAGACACAGAATTTGACTTAATTGTACTTGAGAAACCTTAACTTTTAAACTAAGTTGCTATGACTTGTAAGGTCGTTTTCTCAAATTTATTCTGAATTAATTTAAATGACAGTTGTCACATTTACATTATATTCAATTCTAGAGTTTCATATTGTAGACCACCTAATGCAGGTCATTTTAACCAGGCTTAAGGTTAGCTTTGGTCAAGATATTTTGAGCTTCTAAAATATTCCTACTTAAATTATTACATTAGATTAATGGAAAATTGGTAATAAATGGAGTGACCTGGGTTTTGGGAAGTTTTATTCATGCAGCTTTGCGCTTTTTTAAGTAATATTAATTTTTAATGGAAATAATATTTGTCATTTTTATAACATTTTCCATCTCAAATGAGCTAAACAACTTAATGTACTTTATCTTACAAATGGCATGCCTTATCCACTAATGAAATCCAGTCTGACAATGCAGTACTAAGAAAGACATGGGGGTTTTTCCCCCTTTTCACTTTTTATGCTGCCAGCCATACTTTTTTACCATGGAATTATGTTTTCTGGAGGCACATATATGTTTGTGTGTAGCATGGCACTGATATTAATAGAAATATGTGACAGGAGGATTGCACTAATTGGTGGGTGATTGATTACTGTAGAAGAATTTAAAAGAACTAAGTGTACCAAGAAGAATGTAAATATGTGGTCATTATTACTGGAAAAAAAAATATCTTGAAATAAGTTGGGGAAGTAATGTGATATAATTTTTTGAGGCCTTTGGGGATTTTTGGAAGGGATAGATATAGGAACAATGTTGAAAATGGAAGAATCCCTTAGACAATTGAGATGATATATGTCAAGGAGAGTGAAAGAACCAGTACAAACATTTAAGAATACTTTTTCACTGATAGAGAAATTAGAAAGTATGTGATCTATTCTAACTCTTTGTTTGTTGGGTTTTTATTTTAAAGTAGTTGTAGGGACTGAGAAAAAGGTAAAAAAATCTAAGTTTGTCTGATCTTTAACCCCTTTCATAATTTCGCTTTTTTTTCCCTTTGTCTCTATTAATTGGTTGATATGTAGTGACCATGGTCACTACATTCTACTATTGTTTCTTTCCAACCTGTAGTCAATATGAATTTGCAGATGAAGAATTAGAAACCACAAGCCATGTCCCCGTGAAAATAAAGTTGCAGAAGATCCAAAATATTCCTGGTGTCTGAGTTTTGAATGTTCATGCAAACTTTTCTAGATTTGTAGGAAAGGCTCAAGAACTGTTCTCAGGGAATGTTTTATGATAAGCATTCCGTGATTTGGCAACAGAAGATACACTGCACTAGGCCTAACTTTTTTCCATTCTCAAGTAATACCGTATTTAACTTTTGCTTAGGTGAAATACAGTGATGATCTCATTGCTTTTCAATTATGAAGAATATTTAAATATTTAATTTAAAGAAATTTAGTAATTTTCATAAGTTGGAAAGATGACTTGCAACTTGGGTAGTTTAAGCCATACAGTCAAGTTTTATTTGCCTATTTGCATATCCTTGTAGTGAATATTGTGGATATTTTGGCATGTGGCAATAATGTATCATATTTAATGTATATAATTTTTTACGCGTATGTTTTCTGCTGTAGTATAAGAAACTGGCAGAAATCAAAAGCACAAAACTCTCTCTACGTGACGTGCACTTTTTTGAACAAGAAATAAACCCTAGTCATCTTGAGAATGACTATGATAATTCATAACACAGTAGTGTCAGTACTCGTGAAAAACATTAACAGTTTAATGTTAGCTACTCTTCCTCAAAACTTTGAATCGTAAACTTATGCCCTCATTCCTTATTCCTTTCTCTTCTCAGGCTGCTTCTAGAAAGGGGGAGGTTAATGTATAATGATGATTGTTAGAATATATTATGAATGCTATATCTCACATCTATAGCTTATTCTGGAATACCTAGTATAAATTAGTGATCTTTGCCAATAAGTGTCACACAAACATATATGTGTACATATGTCTTCAGAGTTGTATCTAAAATACGAGAGGAGGCTAGCAAGTAAACTAAAACCTAAGGAACCCAACTCAATATATTAACCTTAGCCATAGTGACCCATAACCACAGAAATCAGGAGTGTTGCTTGAATATTGTCATGATGGTTAATGCAAAGGTAAGTCCTTGTTTGTGTGCTCACATGAATTTTGAAGGTGGCTACTGAGTTACCCCTCATCAACTTTAGCTGTTTCTTCAGTACTAACTGGTCAAGAGGTCATCTCAAATTTGTAAGGTATCACTTACTTCTTTTCATACCAAATGCGATGTTATTTGAAATACAGACAGCATTTGCATGCATTTGTGATTTTGGTATTTCTTATAGGCATGGAACTTGCAGATTCCTACTGTAGGCATAGTTTAAAAACAGTATAACTAAATGTTACCTTTGTACATGGTAAAAATGTATCTGTGTTAAGTAGCAACAGTGGAGGTTCCAGGTGCATAGTGAAATTTCCAGCAATATTTAAAATAAATAAAAATATATTGTATAAATGTATTATATATATTAAAATAAAACCATTGAGTTTTTATGGAGAGCTACAAATAAAACTGTATATGATATATTTTTCTGAAAGCTATTGAAGCTTATCTTGNCAGGAGATTGCATGATTTTCAAACATGCACCTGATAAACATTTCAATGAACTAAAATGCTTAGCATAAGATGAAATGTTTATTTAGGCTTTGGTAGCTCTCACATGATTACATTTTAATATTGTGGTTTGTGCTGGGCTGGCCACTGAAACAAGACAAATGCTCTCTTTTTCTTCTCTCCCCTTTAGAGAAGAGAGACCATCTCCTTTCAGAAAAGAGGAGAGAAAATGAGAGAGAGACTTACGAGTTCAAACGAAACTAAACTACCTTAACGAAATATTACTATAAAGATAATAAAAAGAAAATAATGAAATATATACAATATATACAAAACCAATATTACGGTTCCAGGATGACAATCATGTCACCAGTAGACACTGGGAAAGTTCCAGACTGGACTTAGCAATGGATGGAAGCTGAACTCGGGAACTGGATTCAAGAACACATGGATCAAAAAGGCAGATGAACAGAGAAAGTCCTCCTTGGACACCAGCCATTGAAAAAAGAGACCTGAGCTTTTGATCCCTCAACTTTTATACTGAGCATGGTGCAGATGGGGTGGAATACACTGCTGGTCAGTTTTGGGTCACCTGTC